>JACEGR010003756.1:0-99211 GCA_014170235.1 Listronotus bonariensis | reverse complement strand
GATTAAATTGCTATCTAACAAACCAGGCTAATAAAATAACACATATTATTAATTATTTTGTTATTAAATAGTAATATTAATAATAGTAATAAATAAATAAATATTTTATACATAGGTAAGTATTAGCGGATAGACTTAAATAAAACAATAATTTTTTATTCCCTTATCTAATAGTTATAAAAGCATTGTTTTAAAGATATTTTAAAATTTTTGGAATTTTATATTAGCTGTTTCTCTTGACCAGCAGTTTATTTTAACTCCTTTATTAAATTATATTTTATAATAAGGTACCAAGACAAACTATATGATACTTCTTAAAGATTACCTGTATCAATATTTTCATCTTTTTCAAGGTTGGTAGCAATGTAACCTTAAGTTATTTTTAGGCCCATAAAAATATAGCAAAATACGTGCATATTTTAAAAATTAACTTAAAAGGTATAAATATCAAATATTTAAATACCTTATCTTCAAAACGTCAGTCCTAATCTACAGTTGATGTGCATACGTTAAAACGTGGACTTTAGTAGGTGTATATTCCGACATTTACCTATACACGTTAAATCATATTGTTTTTATTCATAAGTAAAACAATAATTAACGTTAAAAAGAAAATGGAAAAACGTTTTTTTATCAAGAAATAGTATTTATTTAATTGATCTGTAGTGTATCGTATGTTGGTTTAATGTTTTTTCTTTCGTTACTGTAAAAATTACAGGAAATTATTATAAAATTACAAAAAAACAGTAATTATTTAGTTCGTTGTTCGATACCGGCAAAATTAAAGTTTAATAATAATTAAACCAAGTGAATAGCTTTTTAGACCAATTACTAAAATATAAGTTAATGATTGTGCATTAATATGAAGGACTGTGATTGGGTAAGTTTACTTGTGTATGTTGCTAAAATTTTCTAAATTAAATAAGGTTTGTTTTAACAATATAAATTGGATCATATAATATAACTTTTTTCTATTTCATTTTTTAACTATTATTAATTATAAATATTATCATCGCCCCACAGTGGACATTTTAGGACAAAAATTGTTTTTAAGAACAGAGAGTATTTTCAAAAGCTAGAATAATGGAAAAATACAAAGATATAAAGTCATTTTTAAATAATGGTTATAAAATATACACCAAAAACCATCAAAACACCATACTCCTTTATCCGGCGGAAAAGTGACACAACTCAGAAGCATCTTTTTCAGGAGTAACAATTAAATATTTTTAAACGGTTAATTTAAAGATTTGTAAATTATAAACAAAGAACATGAATAAGTATCTTTTCTAATTATAAAGTTAGCAAATAATAATTTTGGAGCCAATTTAACAACATAAATATAATTATGCATTTTTTGAGTTGTGTCATTTTACTTCCGGATAAGTGATATGTCTTTTTCCACGACTGTTTAAAAATACATTATTAATGTGATTTACAACAACAAAGAACAAATAATATCGTTAATTACCCACGGCCATTGCCCACATCTATTACCCACGGCTGTCATATGGTGCTTTAAATGTGCATAAAGACGATAATTTGTATATATTTTCAAAAACCTCGTTTTCTTAATATGAATTATTAGACAAAGGCACTACTTTTAAGTCACATATAAGTATAAAAATATTTAATTAGTACGTGAAATTAACTAATAATACAATAAATCAATTACATTTAATAAAAATTTGCAATAGGCTATAATTAGTGTATTCCTTTTACCTTGAAGAACCGTTCTAAACCGTTCTTTAAACTGTCTATAGTGCCAAAAACGGTTCTACAACATGAAAAAATGTCAAAAATTGTAGAAGGAACACTTATTATGGTGTCGTTCTGGGCGGTTCTGAAGCATAAAAGGAATACAGCAAATGTCGCGTAGGTATGTCATGGCTGACAAATATTCTGTCACAAATCGGGAATATTAAGCCGTGTCCTCACTTGGTAACATGTTACAGAAACTTGTTGCTAATACATGTTGAAAAAACAAATAACTTGTCGTTTTTAAAAAAACATATTAGGTAAAATTGTTGACTAGCAAACCGCGTCCTTACTTGCTACTCAAAACTGTTATCAACAATGTTATCTAACATGTTTCTTAAATTTTATAAAAAGCAAGAGGTTATTTATTTTTTTAACATGTATCAGCCACAAGTGTCTGTAACATGTTATCAAGTCGCAGAAAAAGTATTGTATACTACTCACACAGAATACTTATATCCCCCTCGTATGACTATTATAATAAATACATTTATGATTGATTGTTCTTAAACTTATTTACTTGCAAATATTGGGATAAATAATTTTAACATAGAAAGTTATAAAAGATAGATTTATGTGTTGTGATAAATAGATTTTTTTTTTATAAATGGGAGAGTCTATATGTAATTGCTATTGAGGTTACCTTTGGCACAATATTTAAAAATTACATGTAAAACATTGTGGTAAACTTGACCGACAAAAAAGTGACGCATTTGCCCAGTCCGACAATCGACACATTTGACATTGACAGGCTCGGTTAAAGCGCCTCTTCCATATATGCCAGTATGAATATTCGTGGTAGACTTGCCAAAAGGATCCCCCGTAAAAAGGTTTTAAAGTGTTCTTATCATGAAGTGCATTTCATTACTGGCCCAGGGACTATGAAATTGGCATCTATAAAAAGTCAATTTTACCTTAAAACATTCATTAATGCCACATTTAAGGTTAAATTTAAAGTCACTATAAAATGTTAAATTTGATTTTAAACCACACTTTCACCTAATGCAGATAAATTAAACAGATTTTCTTTTTATTATTGTTTAAATTTTTATACAGTTTATAGTTTTTATTACATTTAAGAAAAAAGTTGCACCAAATCTTTACTAGGTATTTTATTTTTTATTTTTTTATGGTAGATCTGAGAGTAGATGCAGAGATGAACGAAATAGTCCCATATAGAAAAAACCCTAAATAACATTATTTAATATCCTTTCAAAGTGGTTTTCATTTTACTAATTTTTTAGTTTAGGTAGAAACCTATTTTTACGCAAATTTCCTAATTTTAAGAAACTTCGTATTTATGTGTTCTTTACGCAATATTTTGTATGGTAAATTTGTTACTCACACGCAATGTTAAAAATTGGCATGCATGAAACAAAATGAAAGCTCCAGAGTTGGTAATAGCTTAATGAAAGATTACTTAACGAAAATCCAGGTAAAAACAACAAGGCATAACTTCTCTTCTTTATCTTGCTTGCAAATACCTTCTTCATGCTCCAACTATTTACCAGATTTAAAACAGATTTCTTGTTTCATAAAAAAATTCCCACATAAACACAGCCAATGCGCAATAATTTTAATATTATCAACTTTGCAACATAATAAAAATTAAATTCTTAAGATTTTGTCAATATAAAATACGTGAGTGTGAAAGTTAATGGTCTTTGAAATTGATATCATCTTGTTGGAGTCAGCCAGCATGTTTACCAGATTTATGCCTTTGGGATATTTATCAGGAGGCGTTTAATAAATAAGCACATGAAAAAATAATAAATCTATATGCACAAATTTATTAAAAACTAAAAACACTTAAAAATTTTAAAGTTTTAAAAACAGAACACATTCTATAATTTTTATTAAAAAGAGATGTAATATCAAGACAACCTATCATCTCAGACGGCTTAAAAAATGCATTAAATCAGTTAGTTAAAGTACAAATATATCAATACTTGCCATAATTATCGGATTTTGCTTTCTCTAACCCCGGGTCTATTCTCCAACTTACTTTACAGTGTCAAATGCGTGATCGACGTGATGTCACCTAGAAATCCGTTTTTTTTATGCGAGATTATATGGATGTGGAACTCGATAGCTATTCAAGGCTTGAGAATCGCCGGCCTGCTGGCTGTTCTTACATCCCAAAAAATCATGCATAGTACGATATTTATCACAAAAAAAGTTGCAGTTGTAAAAAGTGTTTTGACAGTTTTTCAAATGTATGTCCAAGATCCAAATAGAAAGCGACCTTCACCCATCTGTTACCGAGTAAAAACTGGTATCTATCAAATATCGTTACCCTAATTCCTAAACCACACCAAAATTAATTAAAATCCAGATTTTTGGTTTTTTATTGCTATCTTTACGAGAAATAAATTATTTTCACAGAATTTGGAAAAAACGTAATTTTTTAGTTGGAAAGAGGTAAGGTTTTAAGGCTAAAAAATTGTTTTTGTTGATTTCCGGCAACACCAGTAATCCTATGGAAATTCATTTTCTGAGAAAATTTACAATTATTGTAATGTATATTTTTACCTCTTCAAAAACTAGAGATATCAGCGAACAAACAGCTCACCAATTTCTTAAACAATGCCGATATTTTGACACGTGAATTTTTGTATGAAAAATGTTTTCATTAATTTTTATTTTTTTTGTAAAAATAAAAAAAACAAAAGCTGGGTTACTTTTGGTTAGTTCTGGTTATTAATTATAAGCCCTGATCTATACTTTAATTTATTTACAAAATTAGGTTAAAATAGTAAAAAATGATTTTCATTTGGTTAGCAGATGAATAAAGGTCGCTTTCTATTTAGATCTCGTACTATATACTTTAGAAATGAAATACAATAATAAAAAAAAAACCCTAATCGTGTATTAACGTTTGGACAGCATATATAAAAACATATATTTTAAACCATTAATTTTTTTTTATTTGTTTGCTATTTTTGTTTAAACCACTCTAGTTTGCATTGTGCAATAAATATATTTTTTTCTTTAACTTTAAGTCCAAGTTTTACTTAATCCAAACAAGTATTCACATTATTAAACTATGTTTCTTAGAGGTTAGAGGCATAATTTAAGTTTTAAAGTACATCTAATGGATTTTTCTTCATAATTTACAATAACATGCCTTGTTACCTTAACAAATTTAACCTTTCACACCTATCGACTTTAATGCTTTTCTAAGCCGCTTGAATATTTTAAAACTTGTATTTATAGACAATTTAATCCTTCAAATAGTGTCAAGTTAATTTTAGCCATTTAATTATAGAAATGCCATAAAATAATAAAATTTAAACAATATTTTATACGTCGTTTACCATCAAACTTGAATACCGAAGACAAGAGTTTTACAGACTGTAAAATGTTGTCCTAGATGCATTTTGTAGTATCAAGAATCTTGCTAAACTTGAACTAGAATTTGTACTACATTACAAATTTTTATTATAAATACAGTTTAAGGTTAATAACGTAAAAATCATTAATTTATTGTATCGCTTGTTTATAACCAATTTTACAAATTAAAGAGGAATATTTTTTAAAACTCTAGCGATAACGATAACAAAATATAAATACTTGTAGTAATAAAAAGTAATATATTGTAAGTAAAGGGGTTTTACCTTATAAGCAAGGAACATTTGAATAAGCTCCGATAATTTATAGTTTATAAGCAAATATTTTTTAAAAATATATCTACAGTAGCCTTATATTTGCCCCAAAAAGAATCTCTAACGCTCCCTTCTAATTATAGACCTTTATTTCCTCTTTTAGTTTTTGCGAAGTAACAAAAAATCTTAAAACTCGTCGTAGTATGAAGTAAATATATACCGGGTGACGGAGGACGTTGTTACCCCACCAATTTTTTTTGTTATTTACTTTTTAATGTTTAATGGAAGAAAATTTAAAATTTGACAAACAATTTTAATGGAAAAACACCAATTATTAGTAGAAAATTACTACATGCTATACCAATATAAATTAGTCCTTAAAAATAGCATTTGAAAATGTCCTATTAACCGCCATTTTATTCAATTTGTTTAACACTAATCTTAAATAATTGATTTCTTAAATTAACCAAAGACTAATACGAGTGCACATTTTATAAATCCACTTAAGGTAGTTCTACCGATACCACAAGAGTCAAATGAGTGCTCGAGGTAGTTTGACTACCGTGGTATTTATATTTGGCAACGCTGTATAAAAACAATAGAAATCATACGCAAAAATTTACTGCACAAGCATTTTTAAACAAGTTGTAGTTTTAAATGGTTATGTTTATTTACTATAATAAAATCTCTAAACCACCCTTATCATATCATTAAAACATATATATTTAATTTAAAAGGCAAAACAGCCATTGAAAAAATTATAATAAATTTGTTAAACAAGGTCAAGTAGCACATAAATTTGAAGATAAACATGGAAAGTTTCTAATAACTAACCTGTCAACTTACGTAAATATTGATACATCGGATTATTGTCGTCGAATTGTTCACTTAAAAACACTCGGAAAAAACATGTTTTCCAATTATTGCGGATATTTATTATCACTCATTCAATCTTGTAACCGAAAAACGTATTGGACTGGCATTAATTTTAAGGTCACATATACCGTATACGATAAACTTTGTCGGGCGCAGCATAACCTTTCGGCGGCGTTGCCACATGTCAGTCACGTAGCATATTTTTCTTAATTATTTATTAATAACTCCTGTCACAAGCTCTGACGGTCGGATTTTAATTAGCCAAAAAGTTCAGAATTGTATTTCTTCCGTTGATACAACTTTCATTAAAATCTGAACATTAGTTTTTGTTTCTGTATATTAATATTGTGTTTCTCATAATGATCAATGTTGGAAGCAATTATTTTATATTATTTATAACTTTTTTTAGTTTTCTGTAGACCTTTAAAAATTTAACTATTTGATATTCTTATTACAAAATACCAGTATGCTAAGTTTTATAATTTATTTTATTATTATACATTAATTTTTACACCGGTAGTACTACCTTAAGAATTGTGCCAATTCTTTTTTCGTTCGTTCATAAATAAAATCAGACCGTGCAGGTATAAAAAAATAACACGCAGTAAGCACTCCTTATTAAAATAAACGGATTTTAACAACAAAATAAGGCAAAACAAAAATCTGCATGCATCTTTGTCTAGCAACTCAAAGATCTCAAATTCATAATTTTTTATTATCATATCACCGTCTAGCAACTCGAGTACACCCAAATTGGTTATAGCCGAAATTATAATAATAACTGGTTTTCTAATTTTTTTCTTTTTGCCACTCGGAACCTAATTTATAAATATTTAATCACATGTGTACCAAACAGTTCCTATTTATTTTTTTATCATACTTATTTATTACGACAAGCAATTACTTTTTGTTTACTTAATACACTATGGTAGATCTATCATTTGGTCGTGTACCATAGCGAAATATACCATAATCACGATGTGTGGCAAACACTTTTACTACCTGTGTTTAGTTTTAAGTAGTAAAGTATGTTTAATGCTGAAATAAATTTTAAATACGCTTTTTGTTTAGTTGCTTTTAAAGAAATTGTCATGCACTTTGTAAAAAGAAAGCCTATCTACACGAATGTTGGTATTTCCGTTTATTAAAAGTCTAAATCTGTCTAAAATGTCTTTTTAAATTAACATATTTTCTTATAGTTTAAATAAAATAAAAAAAATTAGTAAGGACCTAAACTTAACAATTAAAAGTCGAAGAAAGCAGCATATTCTTGTCGAGAAGTTGATTTTCTCCGAAAAATAGTTACAAGTCTTCTGAAAATATGGTTGATGGCTTAAACGATCTGCAATAACAGATGGAAGAAGTAATTTTTGGATTTTTCTTTCTGAAAAAAATACAATAGTTATTAACAAAAAAACTGACAAAAAATAGCTCACCAGCTTTTTGCCAAAATTTAAAAACATGAGTGATAACTTAAATATGATAAAAGTTTCTAAAAGAGAAGAAAATTTTAATAAAAAAGCTTCCAATTTTCCGACTAGCAGCACCAATATTTATAATTTTTTATTTAACGTTAAAAATCGGCATTCTCGCAGCAATTTCGGCATGCGCGGTTTGCCGCTGTAGTGAGAATACGTTTTAATTTCTTTACGGATTTCAGTTGTCATAAGAGGCGGTATACAAGTACAGATAATTAACCTATAAATGTTTTGCTTCGTGACCCTTTTCTCATTTAGAAGCCTAATAGAGCGATGAAATTTTTTTAAAGTTTAATATTTTGGTAATTAGAATTTTCTTAAATGAGACATTATTTATACAAAGTCAAAGTTTTTTCACCTTTAAAAAAAATCAAAAATAATAAACTTAAGAAAAAATGTTTGAATAACTTTATTAAGTACCTAAATAAGAAGAACTCCACAAAGCGAAAATTTATAGATCAAATATTTAAACTTTTATACCGCCTTTTATGATAACCGAAACCTGTAAAAAGCTAAAATTATTAAATGAATAACTTTTTATCGCAAAATCGTATTCTTTAAAGTGTCTAGATGACATTATTTTTTTTTAATTTTTAAATAATTATTTAATTGCACAAAAAAAAGAGTATTTAAAACATATGCTCATTACATCTGTCTGATCGCGCCTGCCGAAATCACCGCACAAAGGCCAATATTCAACATTTAATAAAAATTAATAATAACTGGAGCTACAATGCCGGCAATCAAAATCCTTGTTACTAAAATTTCCTGCTCGTTTAGAAGCTTTCTACATTTAAGCTTTCACTTTTTAATATTTTGGCAAAAGCTTGACGGTTATTTTTTCTCAGCTTTTTGTTAATAACTAACGTAATTTTGCAGAAAAAATACAAAATACATCCTTTTCTAAATGCTATTCCGGATTTTTAAGCCGTCAACCATATTTTTAGGAGACTTGGCTCTAATTTGACTACCTTTATTCAGTCCACAAAATTTCAAAGCGGTACATAAACGAATATTTCCGACAAAAAAATTACGGCACTGACTTTTGTTCAAGTTTTAAATTTTGGTTAGAATATGCAAGTATGTAAGTGTCTTATAAATCAAATATTCAGATCTCTTTCACTTGTGTAAAACAAAAGACGTATCTTCGAACTATCCGTGGTGTTCCAAATATTTTATGAAGTATTCTGAAATAAAAATAATAGACAGAAGATTATTGCTTTGTTTAAAAAAAAAAGTAAAAGCTATAGTAGAAATATTACCCCAGCGGAAACTTTTTTTTCTAATTTAACCAAACCAGACAAAACAAAAAAATATCAGAAAGAAGTGCCGTCGTACCTTGACACATTTAAAATAATTTTACTTGATTGGGTCAAAATAGTTTTTATATGATACATTTTTTGTCAAACTCAAAGCGAATTTTCTATTTGGCAAAAAATATTATTGTTAATGTTGTTAAAAAAACTAAAAATAATGTTAGCCCTCATAAAGCAATAAAACAAGCGCCTAAAGCCGTAAAAGTTATAAATAGTAGGTACAAAATATAATTTAAATAATACATGTCCATCCAAAGCTTCAGACGCAATGTTAACAATAATGTGATCCCAAAGTTGCAGCAATTTAAACTAAAAGTGAATTTCAAAAGCCTAACTAATCACATTAATAATATAAATTATAGACTTTATGAAGGAGAGAAACATGTTACTAGCGATAACATTTTACATAGAAAAAAAGAATTTTCCGATATTTCTTTTGAAGCTGTTTATATATTAACATGGTGCAAGAAACAGGAAAAGGGTCACAATTTGTCATTTTGCAAAAATAAAAAGAAATAAAATGAGTTTTGTAGAAATGCCACTCAATTTTCAAATTCAATAAGAAATCGGGCACTATAAATAAGTTTTTTTTGTTTACTTTAAACAGAAGTTTAAAATTATTTAATATATTTTGTTTGGCTGTGATTAGTATATTAAATTATATAAAACATCCATTTATTTAGAGATATTTTTATTTGTAGGAAAAATATTATATTACAATTACAAAGTGTCAAAAGATTTACAATAAACCTGAAAATATAAAGTGACAAATAAAAAGCTGTTGTTTAATTTTCCAACTGAAAACGTCAAATGAAAACAGAAACGTCAATCTATAAATTCAGCTTTATATTTATACTTAGTTTTACCATGTAAACAAACCCTGTATGTACAAAACTGTCATTCAAAGAAATTCTAGGTTATAAAAATGTAAATTTTGAAGTATTTTAGGGTATAAAATGAGAATTTTACGAATTCTAATACACCTATGTTTAGTAACTAGAAATATTGATTCGCATTTGTTTATTCCGCTGGGGTAAAATTTCTACTATATAATAACGATATACAGTTAAAAACACAGTTCATAAACAAAACCGTTGATAACTATAAATATTTAGCATAAACTATTTTGCACCATGCGAGCATTCGTAATATGCGTTTTCCTTGCCCCAGGATAAATTTCTGCAAAATACGTATAATAAACGTTCTAACACGTGATAACGGTTTCCCATATTAATTGCCGTATATTTTAATTTCTCACGTGTTATTAAAAAGTACTTAAGACTTTAATGACTTTAGAAAGAGATGACTATAGGAAGTTGAACATTAAGTGGCGTATTACATTTTTCTTTAATTTATAATTTGTCGTTGACATTGGCCTTTATGGTATAATATCTGAGATATTGGAAATTAAGTTAACCAGTATCAACAACAATATTAAAGGAAAAAATAAATGTAGCTATTGTGCAGATAAGACTAATTAAAAATATATATACTTTCTTTCTCAACTATATTGAAATATTTATTTTATAAAATTGATAAAAAAATCCTGTAAAAGCCACAGCCCTTAATAATAATATTAAGATATCCTGAATAATAAATTTCAAATTTCACATATGATTAACATGAGAAAGCTTGTTTTTTTGAGTTTTCAATTTTTTATCATTCCTTGCTTAAAATTAAATGCTTAATAAAAAAGCTTTCTTATAATTTTTTGATAAACCGACGCCTTTTAAAGTTCGTTAACTTTTAAATATAATATGTATCTCCAATTGTTTAACGATAGAGTTTATAAAAATTTGTATAGTGATATGAAATGAAGTTATTTTTATTTTATTTAATTTTATTTTTATGAAGTAAACGAACAAATTATTCTTAATTTAAAGAATTTTGTTTTACAAAAAAAGAAGAACAATTGCAATACTAATTACTTTTCAAAACAACAAATAGAGAGTTCCTAAACTAAAAAAACGAGCTTTTGCAGGTTAATTATCTGGGAAATTAAAATTTATCATGCAGGACATCTTACTATTATTATTAGGGGTTGTGGATTAAATTTTCTGATTTAAAAAAGTTGATTTTTTTAAATCAGTCTACTGCAGATATTCTGTAAGTTACAATAGTACATAAAATGAAGCATTTCACTCCGCAATTGATATGTTCTGCATAAATTTACTAATTTTTTTTTACAGAAGGTAGGTAATAACATAAGAATGAAACTCTTTGTCGAACCGAAAGGCGCCACAACCCTGAGGGTGCTTGTCACCCCATCTCGAGGACGGACATTTTTTATTACATTACGAAAAAGGTGATTTTAAGCAAAAAATGTTTTATGTATATATTTTTTTCAGAACTAATAATTCTCAAGGTATATGCAATAGAAAATAACACTTTTTCGACAAAAAACTGACGCTAACTGACGCAAAAAACTCAAAAATTATGTATTTAAGAAAAAACTTTAAAAGAAAATTGTAATAATTTAAAAAAGATTTTAAGACTTTTTCTATAAAAATGCAACATTTTCCCATTTTTTAACTTTGTAAATCTCAAATTTTGCATTTAAGGAAAAACCTAACCACAAACACGACGTATTTCGGTTCGAATCGGTCGTAGGAAAATTACAAGCTACAATTTTGCACTTTACAAATGTTTTGATTAAATATTAACGTCGATTTTTTTGTAGAAAAATTGTTACTTTTAGTCGCAAATAGCTTGAAAAATTTTAGTTAAAAAAATGTATCATTTAGAATTACTGTTTTGATCTGTTTCTGTGGTTAAAATGAAATAAAAAATGTCCACATCTGAAATGGGGTAGCAACCACCCCCAGGCTTTTGCCACCCTTTAATTCTATATACAGTGCTTGCCTAAATTAAGGACTCTTCTTCCTTGAACTGTTTGGTACTTTTTTCATGAGAATTTAAGGACTTTAGTAAGATAACATAAGCCAAATTTTACACACGAATTGACAGATATAGATGTCAAACTGACAGCTAAGCGCCATTTTGAAAAGAAAAATTAAATGGAAAGGGGGTCTTGTGACACATCATTTTAAAGCTCCTGACGAGAACTATATAATTCCAGAATATAATGTTAATACCTTTACCTTCTACAAAGTGGCGGTACTTTAAAAATTACCTAAATACTTTATTTAGATGGCCATATTTCCGAATCTAATAAATTTAGATACACCTAATGTGGTATTTTTTAAACCCTTTAAAGATTTATTTAATGGTAATATTGGTGATACTATACAGGGTAGGACAAAAAGTACAGACGCACCCCGTATATTATATCACCATTAAAAAGATCACATTAGAAATCAAATCAGGTATTTCGGTACTTATTAAAGTATCGCCATTTTGAGGTGGGGTTAAAGGAATACACCTTATATTCGGTGGTTATAAAGAACTTGTTAGAAGCTTTAAAATTTTGTGCATTATGACTCACCTTTTCATTTAATTTTATTTTTAAAATGTCACTTCAGCTTCGGCTGGCTCAGTTTAACATTTATATCTATCATTTCTTGTCTGAGAATTTGGTTAGATGTCCTCAGATTTTTCGAAAAATTACCAGCAACAATTCAAAGGTTAGGCGGGGGTCCTGACTTTAGACAATCACTGTAGATTTTGATCCTTGGGCTATTCCCTACTTTCTGTTGTAATTTTACCTTAACGAAAGAATTCCAAGGTTTTACATTTTTAAGCTTCATTTTTTGTACTAGAAGAGAAGCACAATAGCTTAAATAAACCAAAGCTCAGTAACTCAATCATATAATAATAATTAATATTAGAGAACAATTAAATCGTTTTACAACTTTTAGACGTATATGTTTTTTTATTAATTGTATATAATATTTACTAGGGTAAAAACCATTTAAATGGAATGTATTTAATTACTTAAAACTTTTAGTTACCTTGCAAACAAAATAGTTAAAAATACAGCAATCTTCACATGAATCAATAAAATTTTCTAATATTGTTAACATTGACTTTTATATAATAATACCTGCATAGTAAATTTTATCAAATAAGGTTAAAAATTATACGTCAATTATTTATGTTACAAGTATACAGGTCGTAATATATGCAGATAGTGTTATTAGGCACGTGTTTATGGTAATTAATTGTTTAATATTAATTACAAAATAAGAGTTAATAATGATCAAAAAAAAATTGTGCCTGTATGTTTAGTACATAATAAATAGTGTTACCCTTTTACAACTACTTAGTTAATTGCTAAAGATAAGAAAACTGCTTTAAATGAATCTCCGTTTTTGATAAATGTTATCTTCTATTCTTTAAAAAAATTTAAACAGCCACATCACCTAGTTTTAGACTTACAAGATCTTTTAAAGATGTGTACCAACACTATATTTAATATATCTGTTTATAATTATCTTAAAATTATGGCCCTTAAAATGTCAAGTTTTTTATTTTAATTTGTTAGCTTACTGCTGTAGAAAAGGCTCGGAAAAAGATTTAAAATCAGTTTAGTGGATTTTTGTTTAGCTACATATTTTTTTATGGTGCATGGGTTCAATTTTTAAATATTTTAAATATTTAATACGTTTAAAAGAGAAGAGGAAGTTAAATATGAAATTTAAGTGTGAGAAAATAAGGTGTAATTTCCTACACCTAAATTTATAATTTAATTTAAAAAAACAATTATTTTTGATAAAGAATTAAAATATAAAACTCTGTAACGTATACAGGCTTTTCCTATTTATCTCTTTTCAGAATCACTTTCTTTTCATTTTTATCTTAATTAGCATACAACAATGTCATCTCTATAAACACCATTATATTAAAAAACAATTTTTATAGCAATACTGGATCAGTGTGTAGCATTTTATTTATTAATATATTTTTTTAGTACACGTATTAAATTATTTAACGGTGCGTTTTTAGTTGTTTTTCCTTAAATTTCCAATTACTTGACTTTTTTAGTAAGCATCTATCATTAAGGGCCATTAACATAATGATGTTTATCTGTATTTAAGATTTACTTAAAAATTAATTAAAGATTTAATATTAAATAATATTTGGTATATAAATGAAATTTCTTAACCTAAGTGCATAAACTTGAAAAAATAGTTACTAAGGAAAAACAATAACTAAACACACAACCCCACAAAAAAAAGTTGAAAGTCCGAAAAACTAGACCATGCTATCTTTATGTTTTTGGAGTCGCTGATTCCGAATATGTGGTCGGTTTGAGCCCACCAGGTCAAAGTCAATGTAATTTCAAGGTCAAATCATTAAAATTTATTAAAAATAGACCACAATCGTGGTATCTTTATGTCTTTGGAGTCTCTGAATCTGAATCCAGGGTCAGCTAGACCCTATCAGGTCTTGTTCAGGGTCGTTTCAACATCAAATCATCAAAAATTTATCGAGAATAAACAACAAACGTGGTATCTTTATGTTTTTGGGGTCGTTAAATCCGAATTCAGGGGGTCTATTGAAGTACGGATTTAAATTAAGCGACCGAAAAAAACCTCAGGATACCATAATTATGGTCTATTTACGATAACTTCTAATAATTTGATCTTAATATGACCTTGATCGCAATCTAATGGGGTCAATTTGATTCGGATTCAGCGACCCCAAAAACATAAAGAGGCCATAATTGTTGTCTATTTTAAAAAAAATAATGATTTTACCTTAAAATGACCCTTAATATGACCTGGGGTCTAACTGACTTCGGATTCTGATTTAGCGATTTCAAAAACATAAAGATACTATGATTATGGTCTATTTTTGATGCATTTGATGAATTTTGATGACTTGACCTTTAAAGACCTTGACCATGCCCTGATCGGATCGAACCGACCCCTGATTTAGATTCCGCGACCCCAAAAACATAATGATACTATGGTCTCGTCTTTTAAAACTTTAACTTTTTTACTTTTGGGCTGTGAAATGACCTTGGCCATGACCTGATGGGGTAAAACTGACCTCAGATTCGGATTCAGCGCCCCAAATATATAAAGATACCTTGGTCTAGTCTTACGGACCTTCAACTTTTTTTTGTGAGGCTGTGTAATGGTAAAAAAGTAAGTAAAATACAACATAATAAACTGACATATTTTATCAAAATTTGTTGAGGAAAATTGATAAAAAAATCTGATATTTTTCAAAGAGTTCAACATCCTGTATTTTTAAAACAATGCATGTCCGATCCTATGTCTATAAAAACTTTTTATATTTTTAATAGTAGAACATGCTCTCAAATTTTTAAAACACCTTTTTTATAACCTTAGGTACTGAAAAAGCCCCTTTTTCTTTACTGCAAATTCGGAACACTCTGTATAAATATACAACAGGCTTAAGTTAGTGACAACAATCTATAACGATCTTCTTTAAACAATATTCTAGAATCGAGATAGTATCCCGGAAGAAATTTCAATGGCATTTTCATTTCTCATCTAAACCGTATGGTTATAATTATTTTACAAAGTGGCTATATTGGCTCTCGCTCGTGTTATTTTATTCTTTAAACTGGCAGGGAAAATGAACTTTATATTGCAATATCTTGTAAATTACACAGGATACGGAATTATATCTAAAGATCGGATCCAGAGGAATAATGATACAGAATAAAGGGTACTGTTAAAGCAGTTAAGTCATCCATTGTTGTTCTATAATAGTTATTTAGCAACATATTATCTTTTGATAGACAGAGCCGTTCTAATAGATTACACAGATTTTTGTAAATTTTTGCTAATTTAAATAAATGCATGCTGGTTAATGTGTGTTCACACATAGCCAACGTATACGTCCATACGGCAATAACCATATACGTTCGGGTAGACGTGAATAATTTTTGGACAAACCAATTCAGAAAGATTCTTTTTTTTATCCGTACTTTAAACAAAAAATTTGCTACACACTGTTTTGGAATGTGTACGCATGCTAACATACATGCGGTAAAAAAAAGCAACGTACGCACATGTTTGTTGTATACGTAATGGCCGTGCGTGTATTCATTCGCTTAGTGTAGACACACCTTTAATACAGGTGCATTTAACATAGAGAGAACACAACCAAACAAACTAACGAACAAATTCGGACCCGTTTCCTTTGTTTTCCTAGTTGCTACACTTATTAGTATTTAAAGAATATTATACAGGGTGTACCAATTTTTTTTATTAAGTTTCTTATTACTGTTCAACGGATTTTAATGCGTTTTTATAGATAAGTAATTCAAGGTTAAGGCTTATAGGTATTTAATAATATTCAAAATCTTCACGGTATAGGAAAGGAAAATTGTTTTACTGCAAATTTAACGCGTGCGAAGCCGCGGGCAAAAGCTAGTCTGAATAATTTCTTTACAAAAAGTGGCTACGTTTTTTTAATATTTTTAAAATGTTTTAGGTTCATTTTCAAAATCAAGAAAAAAAAGGGTTTTTATGGCTTTAAGAATAATCAGGCGCTAAATTAAAAATACCGAGAAACCCTAATATTTGTTGGGTGTGTCTTTTGCATTTCAATATGCCAACAAAAACTCTACGATGTTTAGATTGTTTTATTCGATCAAATTTTTAAAAAGAATTAAATGATAACTATTTTTCTTTAAATTATCGTTATCTTTGACCAAATTTGACCAAGATTTTTAAAGTTTTTATGCATTTTTAATAATTTAGGTGTTCAAATTTATGGGAAAAAAATTATAGAGTCAAAAAATAAAAAATCTGAAATTTATCAAAAACTTGATTTTTTAATTTTCCTTTTATTATTATTTTTCCTAAATTTAAACACTTTTATTAACAAAAATGCTTAAAAAACCTTTAAAACTTTTGTGGATTGTGTTAAAGAATATAATCATTAAAAGTCAAAATTTTAATTCTTTTTAAAAATTTGAATAAATAAAACAAAAAACGTCTTGATGGAATGGATCGAAACTTTGTGGGATGTTTAAAGGTATATTAAACTGTAAAAGGCATACTAAATATTATTGGTTTTCTTTATATTCTTAATAAAGCACCTGACAATCCCAAAAGCCCCAAAAAGCCATTTTTTTCTTGATTTTTAAACTAACGCAAAAAATAATAAAAAAACTTTTTTAATAGATTATAGACGATTTTTATGCAGAATTTATTTAGGATTTTAAAATCCTTCTTATTTTTTGTGCGATCAGCGGTTTCTAAGATATTGATGGTTAAAGAAAAAAGTTCGATATCTCAGTAAGAAGTGGTCGTATCAAACTTTCAAAAAACTGTATTAAAGCTGAATTAACAAGTTATCCAATCCATATAGTGGTTAGGAAAAAAATCCAAGTTTGTAGAGCAAAAGAAACGAAATAATTAAAAAAAACCTTTTCGGCATTCATTAGGATTGTTGCAGTACACGTGCCTTGATTTTTTTTATTTCAAGACCCAAAACTAGAATCTTTAGGCTTTTTTTTAAATTTTAGTACGATTATTTTTAAACGAAATACAGCCACTTGAAAAACGTCATAAAATTTGGGGTTTTTTATCCTTTAATTTTTCTACTCGCGTATAATATAACTGGAAATACAAATACGGCTCTGGTACATGAAGAGTAATACCTACATTTTATAACTCGGGATAAATGCCGTAAGAGCACTAATTAATAATAGCTTAAGGAGCTTAGGCTCACCTTGAGCTATGAATTTCATATCATAAACAGTTAGCATTTAGTGCCGACTCTTCGAACACTCTCTTATTTTATTTTTGCCATTTTAAATATGAATTGGTATTATAAAATGTTATATCTTATAGCCGGTTGTTGAAAATTTATTATATATTTTACATGACTTTAAAGTTTTATGTTTAGTTTAGTTGCATCTTTAAAAGCAATTCAAAATAGACTTTAGAAAAGTTGCAATCATATTTACAATTATGTATATATTTATACATGCCTAAATAAACCAATTTAAATTAATAAAGTTTTTTTGTTGTTAAAATAAAGGTGATTTAAAAGTTAAATTTTACAAAAATTAAAACTGACACTTTTTAAAATAACAAGTTTTAATTAGAAGTTATTTTTCATTTAGATCTTTAGTTTAATGTCTACCTTTGTGGGTAAGAAAAACTGAAGTAACTTGTTAATTTGGTAAATAGCACCGATTTAATATTAAAAAACAACAAAAACAGTATAAACATGGATTAGAAAATATATTGTTTCAAGATACAAGGTGTAAAAATGTGTTATAAAAATCGGGTTTCTTTTATTTTAAATACTTGCTCTTCAATTTTAATAAATAATTGAAGGGGCTGGTTTCAAAGTTTGCAATCTCAATATTAGATCATTAAAATATACCCATATTATAAAAATAAATAGCCTATAAAAAAACTTAATAAATTTTTTTTAAGTGTTAATTCTCTATAACGGATGTAGTCATTAAGTGGAAGTACATCGTTAAACTGAATTCGATTCAACCGATCGGATCAAATATCAAACTTAGAAACGTGTTCTGATTGGTCAATTTCAAACGAAAGCTTGAAATAGATTACTTAGAGGACGTTTCTTGGTTCGATCCTACTGGTTGAATCCGATTCAGTTTAACGATGTACCTACTCATTGCCTAAATAAATATTTATTTTAATTCAGCGCTGAAAAATACAACGTTTATCTCATAGTTCAGTTTCAGGCAGTGATTTATTAATAATTTGCAAAACAAAAAAATTAAGAGATTAAGAAGGATAAAAAGCAGAGTAAATTTAAAAATGCGATGATTTACTGAATATTAAAATGAAGTTAATCGAAGTTTCAAATAAATGTCTACCTAATTAATTTTATGTAATTTTTATGGGTAGTGTAATTTGCAATAGCATAGGTATGATTTAATTTTTTCTTTAACGTTTGTTAGATTCAAGTAACAATTTGATTCAATGGGTATAAAATACCGCTTTAAGTTACACAAATCAAAACAATTTAAATGTATTTAAAACTTTCCAAAAATAACTTGTTTTAGATAAGATACAATAAGATGAATAAAGATTGTATTCTTTAAAACTTGACGGGGGACAAGCGTTTTTCCGTAAGTGACCCAGAGGGCCCAAAATTAACTGTTTTGTTTTTAAATGCTACCATGTATTTACGTTATCTACAAGGAGAAAAGCGCCGAAACACGTCAAGATTAAGATGGAATGTTTTTACAAAAAATTGGAACCATTTTTTAATTTTTTTTAAAATCTCTTTATTCCCTTAACCCTCAGGGCTACCACCCCAAAATTCTTTAAAAAAGGGTGATATATCGTTTTAAAGCTCCTGACGAGTACTTTATAACCCTAGAATTTAAATTTACTTACTACAAAATGGCGGTACTTTAAAAATTACCCAAATACCTGATTGCATGGCCGTATTTCCGAAACTCATAAAGATGTACTTAATGTAGTATTTTTTTAAGGTCTTTTTAATGATTATATTATTGATAATATCCAGGGTAGAATAAAAGTGTATATTTTTTAAATAAAGCACCCTGTATATTACATTAGGTACCAATAAAAATATTTTTAAAAGAGCTTTAATAAAATACCACATTAGGTACATCTGACTTTATTAGTTTCGAAAATATGGCCCTTCCAATCAGGTATTTGGGTAATTTTTAAAGTACCGCTATTTTGTAGAAGATAAAGATAATGACTTTATATTATAGGATTATAAAGTACTCATCAGGAGCTTTAAAATGATTTATCACTTGACCCCTTTTCTTATTTAAGAATTTTGATGTGGTGGTGCTGGTGGTTATAGGGTGGAAGACGTTCCTCCTTAATAAATATTTTAAAATGTTTCGTCAACTTTCTTAAGCCTCCTCTTTCGCAAATATCTTGAGTGGTAAGTTTTTAAACGAACACCCTGTATTACTTAGTTCTTAGTCACCAAGTAATTTCTAATGCCAAATTAAAGTTACCTTATGCAAAACATTATAGGGTGTATGCACATGCACAGATAAATTATTAGTAATAGAAATAGTATTAACTCTTATAATTATAAATTTTTGGCTTTGTCTACGATCAGTTTTTTTTTTTGTATTTACGTGATAAAGGCAAAATTAAATTAATTACACAAAACATGTATTAAATCAGGTAATTCAGGAAATAAATTAAATTCTGGAGAGGAAACGATCGAACTTACTTGATATGGACTTATAATAAAGTAGTTAAAAATAATTAACAAAGTCATTAAGAAAACATAAAGCATATAAATAGGAACTAGTATTTTGCAGAATAACATTATTTAATCTTCTTCCGATTAAGATTTTCAGAGCATGGAAATAATAATAGACAACATAACTAGTCTAAACACCCATACATCATTTTTAATATTGCAGTGTGGAAGAGGTATCATCAACATCACTCCTAGCACGTAGCCTTAACAAGTTAATAATAATCACGTCATACTCCTTAACACTACACGTGACTTTTGCCTTAGTAATTATGCAAGTATGCCGGCGCGGCCTGCGGTGTGCAAACTGGCAAAAATGTCATAGGTATTATATTTTCTTTTAATGTAATGATATTTTCTATAAAAATACTTACAGTACACATTAACGTTAAGTATATTAGTCATGTTTTTATTTTGCTGGACAACCCACGAAGCTTTATTACTATAAGCAAGGACTTTCAATAGGTATTAAACAGGGATATATTAGTGCCTTTCCTCGTATTAAAAAATACGAAATAACAAAACATATTTTTTCACGACCGTTAAAAAATGCAGTTATTTTAAATCGTTAACATGAAAATAAAGTATTCCATTCTAGTGCACTACACAAAGTGTACAAAAGGTAACTTTTTTAACACTTCGAAGCCTTTTTTTCACACTTTGAATTAGTGTTTTGTTTTTATGCCTACGACAATAAACTTAAATATGAATTTATGCAATGTAACAGTAAACGCGACATCAACTGAATCAAACGGTCAAGTTGCCTTTGATTTCGTCATTATTTCTTTTAGTTCATATTATTATGTCACTGGTTTTAAAAATTTAACAGTTTGCAAATAAATTTAATTAAAATTATTTAAAATTAATAGTAATAATAAATTTGGATGATTAAATAAATTTAATAATTAATAGTTTAAAAAAACTAAAAAACACGCTTTTATATGCAACCGAACTAAAAATTAGAAAATAATTTTTCATTCAAAAAATATTGTCATTTCATAGTAAAAAGCGTGGGGTGTATTTTACTATTTTTTTCATAACTTTTCCATCATAGATATTTGCAAATATAATAATTATAACATTTAATAAATTTATCACCCCACGCTTTTTACTATGAAATGACAATATTTTTTTTAATAAAAAATTATTTTTCTAATTTTTAGTTCGGTTGCATATAAAAGCGTGTTTTTTTAGTTTTTTAAACTGTTAATTATTTTTAGTTTTTAGTTTTGCTACTCTTGACAAAATGGCGAAAAATTTTTTTAATGAACAAGAGTACCAAATTTTAAAATTTTTCCAACAGATTGCAACTCACTAAAAATTTCTTCTTCATTAAATAGCAAAGTTTGAAATTTTGCCAACAGATGGCAATCCAGGCAATGTTTGGACCGTTTCCAACATATTGCAACCCACTAAAAAATTTCTTCTTCATTTAATAGCAAAGTTTGAAATGTTGCCAACAGATGGCAACCTAGGTGTTGTTTTTATAATATAATGGAATTTTTATCCTGACTGTCCTAATCAGGATAACGGGATACTGTTTGCAGATTATTGCATTGTCATGGGTCCTTAATACGTGTGCAAAGTTTCAAAGAAATCGAATAGCTGGAAGTTGGTTAAAAATTAGGCTCAAAGATTCCGTTACATAGCCAGATAGTTACAACCCAAGTTAATAAAAGCGTGTTAAAAAGGAATTTAGTCTGTTTTAGTATTAATTCTACAAAAGTTAGTACATACAATTTTTCTAAAATTAAATCATCATTAAATCGATTTTTGTTGCAATATAAGGACTGTGCTGCAAAGATTAAAATTATTCAGTTTAAATAAATAAAACATGCATTAACTAGTAATATTGGAAATTTTTCGTTGAAAAAAATATAAACACATGTGCATGACACATGCATAAAGTGATTCTTTATTACTCATGGGATTGCCACACTCGCCTAACGGCCTGTGCTGTGTATTGTATGCACTTGTTACATAAATTACTATTAAAAAATTATTTAAAATAAAAGAATTGCAAAATTCGTTTCCTTTAAAGATACTGTCTTTATAATATGTAAAAGTTACTTTATTTTAAACACCAGAAAGAAAGTACTTTACAAACATTAAAAAGAAAAAACTGCTTACTACTCGTAATTTTCCTGCATTTGCAATGTTTCGTCCTGTCAAACACTGTACGATCTGGCGATGCAGATTTTGACATCTCAGGCTGCCACCAGGAGTTTTTCCTATTTTATTTTATTTTTATTTTTTTATTTTGGCCATAAGGGACACAAACAGGTAAAGCACCGGTTTATAGAGTATATTTGCCAGTAAAAACACTTATATCTCTTAAAAGCTCAATAATTTGGGAAAAGGGGGAAAGGGAAATTGGAAGGGAATTTGGGAAAGATCGCTGGTTTTCCTTTTATTGCACCCCTGTGCTTGGTCTTCGTTTGACACCATAAATCGTTCTGTTTATTATTTCTTAATTTCGTTTACAATAATTTAATTTAAGAGTGTAAGATTTTTTTGTTTTATTTAGCTAGTGGTTTAAAAATTTAGTTTAAATAAAATATTTAAATAAATTTAATTTAAATATTTTAAGAAGGATTTGTTCTAAAATTCACCACTTTGGAGCTGCAACAATTATAAGTTGCGGTTCTCACCAAAATAAACACAAAACGAAATAACAACAATAACAAACATATTGGGGTTGTTTTATACAAAATTGAATAATACTGTAAATAAATATTACCAAAACAAGCTGTCATCAGCATACTACTCCTAATTATGTGCTATGATTTTTAATTGTAGGAAATTACTTTTCTTTTATATAAAGCCAATTTTTGCAAAAATCGTTTTTATGCATGCAGGTTGTGCAAACTTTCTGGTGTAGCTTGATTTAAAAAAAAAAGCACACGAATACGTTTTTGACAATCATTAGTGTTTACTTCCTGTCTCAAAGGTTCCTTTCTAAAATTGGATAATTACGTTTTTAGGACATGTAATACGTACACTGCCTAAAACAAATCATTGCAAAATTGTAGTCATAGTTAAAAATAATGGATTTCTTTTACGCAACTTACAATAGCTGTAGCTCGAAGGGGTGCACTTTAAGACACATTTTTGTGTGGAAAATAGTTCTATTTTGGTTTCTTTCAATTATTTGTAGTAACTTTTAAAAATATGTTTTTCAAAATAAACAAGAAAAATATTACGAAATGCAAACAACTTAGCTCTGGAGACTAAAGATTTCATGTTAGATTATAAAATGATATGTTTTTTGTTAATAGAAACCTATCGGGAAACTACAGGTTTTAGGTTTTTATTATAAATTTAAAATTGTATTCATAAATTAAAAAATTTAAAGCAAAAATTTACAGAAAACCTACATATTACAAATAGATACTTATATTTAAATATTTAAACTCACATCTCTCAATAATGGGTAAAAGGGAGGAGTACATTTAAAAAACATTTTATTTTAAAATAATTATGCCCTAATTTTTTAAATAATAATTATTTCCCTAAATTTGAAAATCCAAATATAAGGCATAATCAAAAAACACCCATTACAAATTTATGTTTGCCATACATCACCGAACTATCAAATACAATTCAACGAACAGGTAGGTAACAAATTTGATATTCACACAAGGAATAAAAGAACACAGATCATACATTAAAAACACAGGATTTTTTAAATAAAAAATGTGTCAACACGCATTTAATAACAATCATAAAATAAACTCGGTTTAACGAGTATTTTAGCAAAGAAAACTTGTTCTTAAAAACGCAAAATCGAAGAAAATGCTTATATATTAAATAAAGAGAATAGTGTAGCATCAATTTCATTTAATTTAAATAACACTTGGTTACCTTTGCTTGATAATGAGGTATTTTCTTTCTTAAAAAACTAAAAACCAATTAACTTTTTACCAAATGTCAAACTATTTTCAGAGTATTCGTTACTAAAAGCCTTAAATTTTAAACATTTTTAGTTTAAATAGTAGTTAATTTTTTATTTTAATTTTTAACCTAATTTTATTTTGACAATTTTTATTATAATTTTGTGGGTTTTTTGGGGAGATTTTCATTATTAGGATTAAACAGGGTTAGCTCGCTATACCCTGGGACTGGGACCGAAGCGGTCCTATTGTTTCTAGATTCATTTTTGGCGTGTACCCAACAAAAAAGACCAAAGAAAGACCTAGTTTAACATAATTTTGAAGCTACGTAACACAGGTCGTGTTCGCCGATCACCACCCATCAAACTTTTAATTACATCTCAAAAAGCTAATGCTACAAGAGAAGCCAATATTATAGAAACTAATGATCAGTTATCTTCAAATATTTTTTTTTGTTTTCAGTCATTTTCTTTATCAAATATTTATAAACAAAACACATTATCACACTATCAATTTATTTACTCATCTTACCTAAACTTTTATTTTTGTTTAAATGTATTTGTAAACTAATGACTTTACCAATCCCCATGAAGTGAAAAAGTGACAACACGAAAAATCACTTTAGATTTAGTGGCTTGGAAAAGGCACATGGGGAAATAATGGTATGTAATCCTAATGTTTCTTCTATGTTTCGTTTGAGTAAAACCATTTCGATGTTCAGGTAAAGGAAATTAAAAAGTTTTTGTTGTAATAATAACGAAATAAATCCAATTTTGTTTTTCTCTAAGTGTGCAGTTTTGAAATGTGCCGAAATACGGAATGTCCACAAATGGACTTTTAAATGGCACAAAAGAACCAAAAATATTATTGTTTAAGAAAGTCGTATATGGCAAATGCTTTTGCTTCTTGAAAAAATCAAGATTCACATTGAGATATATGTTTTTTTCTTATACAGAAAAAAACTACAAAAATGTGAAAAATAGGCCAAAAGAAAATCGTCTTTTTAATATTTCAGCAAAGTTTCGACTAAAAACGGTGTCAGGTGGAAACCAGTAATCATTTTAATTTTTAATTCTAACGTTTTATTTAATAGTCCTTCATATGTAATTAAAAGGTTACCTTTTACCTTTTTTACCTAGATTTTAACACTGGATTTGAAATAAATAAAACAATTAAAAATATTTGACAAATCGTAACACTAATTATATCGAATCGTGAAATAGGTAGAAAATGAATTTAAAAAAAGTACTAAAAATATACATATGTTTAATGAATGTAAAATTTTAAATCTTGAATGCTTATTTTATTTTAAAACCCTTTTTTGTTTGACAATTTGCTGAATTATTTTTGGGGTCTCTATACAAACAAAAAATATTTCTTAACGTAAATTCTGCTTTTCTAAGAAGCAAAAGTGTTTGGTAGATTTATGGTTTTAAAAAGTCTATCTGTAGACATACTGTATATTTTAATTGGGATTTATCGAAATTAAAAGTTATAAACAAAAAAACCGGAAAACTAAAAAACTAATCGAACAAACAGGGTGTAATTTAATTGATAGCGAAAAATATGATTTCTTAGCTTATTTTAGAAAAAAAAAAGAAAGGTTATATGAACATATGTCCTAAACGTCTTAACTTTTAGGATACAGGGTGTTAAAATTTTCAAAAAACCATAAAATTACGACAACACCTATTTTGTAAATACTGTTACACTGGATAAAAACCCTATTTAAATAAGTATTTAATATTTTTGTTACATAATTGCTAATTTAAAATTATAAAACCTAATTTTTAAAAGAAAACGATCCCGCAATGCTCCTTTTATGGTCTAAAAATATGCAATTAGGTGAATTTAATTTTTTTTTCTCTTAAAATTAACAAGATATGAAAAAAAAGATAAGAAGCAGTATTTTTATTTGCTTAATCTAAAGAAAGCACAAAAATTTAACATTTACACAGTCAGTGGCGAACTGTCTTTTTGTTAGAACTATTCTTCCAATTGCCTTTCGAAACGCCACTGGACTTTTTAAATGTAATTAAGTTAGTGACAAATATTTCCCTTAATGTCATAAATAATATTGCCTAATTAAAACAACAAACAAATTGGGTAAAGTATAGTTGGAATATTTAAAAAAAAAAAGATTTTTTTTGGAAATTTTAACACTCTGTATTTGAAAAGGTAAGAGGTTTAGGACATATGTTTATATAAACTTTCCTTTCTTAAAAAAAACTATGGAATTATACCCTATATTTTGGGCCATCAATTAAATTACACCCTGTATTTCTAAAATTGAAAATTCGCTTTAACAAACTTGTAACTTGCATTGTTGCACTGTCCACTATGAAGTTTACAACAGGACAAATGGAAAAAAAAATATTTATCAAGAAAAAATATTCTTGGTAAAAAGGTTTGCTTGTAAAAATAATATGTTTAACGAAAATAAAATGTTGATTTTGTATACAGAGTACGCAAAAACTTAAAAACATGACATTTCTCTAAGGGTAAACTACTTTAATTCATTTTTAAGCAAAATATCATTAAGAAAATTTATTTAGAATAGCATTTCAAATGATATTACTGTTAGAGGGGCATTAAAAGGTTTTATGGAACTAATTCCAAAGTTATCAAATATTATTAACTTTAAATTTTAATAATAAAATGACCATAAAAGCTACCATAAGTTGCTTTATCAACACCCGCTTCCTCCTTACACAACAAGTTTTTTTAGTTGTAAACGAATGTGATTAAGGAATTTTTGTTAAATGATGGAATTTAATAAAATTTTCTACAATTGTTTTCATCGATTACAAACTTTATTCTAAATAAATTTTCCAATTTTTAGCTTAAAAAAACGCAATTTACTCTCGAAAAATTACATTTTTACATTTTTGCGAACCCTGTATAAAATATAAACATTTTCTTTTCGCAAATCATTTTTTTACAAGCAAAAATTTGACTTTTTTCCATTTGTCATCTTGTAAATCTTATTCGTGAACAATCCGTACACGTATTATTTTTCGGCCAAATCATAGTAAAATATTTTATTAATGTTGGGCTAAAAATCTATTAGGCTGTCGTTTAGGTGCAATACACGTTATTTTATGATTTTGTAATAAAATGTCATACTATTTGCGAGTTACAACGTTATTAACACCAATTTCCAATTGCTAAACTTTGTGCACTATTAAGGAAATCAATATGGGGGAGAAGAGAAATTCAAACATTCCGGAAATTTGCAATAAAAGTGTTTGTTCTTGTATATAGCGAAATATATACTTAAAGTATTATTTTGAGAACTACAATTTTTAAACTTTATCTTTTATGTGATTCCTTACTAGAAAAACCTTAATAAAATCGTGCCGTTCAACAATTAAATGCCACCAATACCTACTGCAGTGCATTTCATTACTTTTAATAGCCAGAGGGCAAACACCAATACAACAACCTACAAAAAGCCTACTTATTCGATACCTACCTTATACGTGTTGTTTAAAACTAAAAATAATTGGGTAAATGTTTTGAATATAAATAAATGTGTAAATGTAGAACATCATAGGAGTGTTTTTAAAAGGTATTTTATTACTTGGCGAGTAATAAACTGAAAATTATATTTGACCATGAAACTCGATGTTTCATTTTTATGATAATAATAAAAAGTAAACCTAATATTAAATAACGCCCGGTACAAAAATACTAAGAAAAAATATTAAAAAATATTACACATGTTATTTATTAAAAACAATAATTAAAAAATAATATAATATATATTATTAATAATAAGAGGTTGCAGTTGGTCCAGGTTTAATTAATATAAAATTTAACTATTTATTTTGTCTAACACCTGATTGCTAAAACGTCTTGTTGCAACGGCGCCCTAAATTTGAAACAAAATTTTTAAGGGGATGCCCATAAATTACGTAAGCCGTTTTTTTTCTGTTTTTGACCCCCTTCCTCTCTTGAAGATTCGCTTCAACCCCTTCTCCATACCCCAATCTTACGTGAGATTTATGGGAATGTAAAAAGGCACCTTTTCTAAAAACGAAATTAATTTTATCATCAAAATAATGTTGAAGAGCAAAACAATAAGAAGCCCTCGACCCAAAAAGTGAAAGTGCATCAGAGGATACATTTTTTCTGGGGAGGACCTGCCCAAATCTCGACTAAACTTTTCTTGTTTCTAGCGAGACAAAAATTACGTGATATTTGCACAGACCTCCCTTTACCCCACGGTGAGATTAGGTAAGATTTAAGTCGACCCCCACTCCGCTAAATGTTAATTTATGGACGGACCCTAAAAGATGATATGCCGTTTTAATAATAAGAGAATGGAAATTCTTTCACAAAAATACCCTTATTTTTAATGACTTGTAGAATAGGGTATAAAAGATAGAAGTTTCCATTTAAATAAATTACTTTTCACCTTTACTTTTAAGTTATGTTTTAATAAAACTGTTATTCTTGACCACATTATAATTTGTCAACGTATCAATACAGTCCATTAAAAAGGTTTCGTCTTTCTAGTACCAGAACTGTAACTATATTTTAGTCGTATGCCTCCTACTGACCTCATAATGTTTAAAAATTTTCGAAATTTTCCAATTCCTTCAAGAAATCGATCGCAACAGTTTATCGTGAAACACCCTATATATTAAATTAATTTATAGACAATAGACATTTATTCGGCGGTTATACTAAAAGAATATCCATTGTCTTTATTTTGAACTTTACACAATGTTACGGGTAGGTCTATTTCTGTCCGTTGGGTTCTGTCAAACGTGTGCTCTTTCCCTAAGGATTTTAATATAAGTGTCTTTTATTGGTGGGTTTCAAATATTACCTATTTTTATACTTGGGTTGCTATTAAGATTTTTGATGATAAACACAGCTTTCTTAAATTTTCACTTTTTCCATTCAGGTTCTTTCTGGACAACCCGTGCTTCTGGCCAATTGATGTTGTGCTGTTTGGACCAAACATGATCCCTGATATGGATGCCTTATCCCTCTGCATGGGATTCTTTAATTTGTCAATTCATTAAGAAAAAGTTTTCCTTCTTTAATGTTTGTCTTACTACATAGGTAGTAGATGGAAGTTAGTTAAACATGGAGCATTGCACGGTAGAACAAGGCGTCTTGAATATGAAAAGTTATAATCAAAATGGTGAAAGTTTATATTGCCAATATTCGTAAAGTTTGTCCAATATTCGGTTAAAAGAATGTTTCTTATTTATCTACTGTAAAAAAATAATTAAAAAATTCAAGAGTGGTCGTTCTAATAGTAATGTAAAACACAAGGTACTAGCTTGCAGAACATGTTTAGAACAAAACATCACGGTAATTCGCGACAGGGTGACAGAAAGACCAGAGACGTCAATTCGTCATCCGAGCACAAGAATTTGCCATTTTAACAGGCAATCTTCAACGAATTCTTACTAAAGATTTACAGCTGAGTGCCTACAAAATCTATTTGACTCAACAACTCGTAAGACATTGACGATGCTTGCACAAGTTTGCATCCTGGTCTTGTCATTTTCCTATTTGGTTACCAGAATTGGCCTCCACGCTCTTGCGACTTAGCGCGCCTTTAAACTTCTGGCTGTGAGGTTATAATCTGAAGTCAGATGTTTATGCCAATTAGCCTGAAACATCCAAAGCATTTAAACGACGATGTAGCAGTGTAATACCGCCACATGTATACAGTAACGTTATTAAAAATTTCGTTAAAAGGGCGCATACTGGCATATATGCGCAAAGCCGTGACGGCCATTTACGAGATATTTTGTTTAATACATAATTTCCAAATGTATATTTTTTAAATTATTAAATATTTTAATACTTTGCTACAGAGAACCATTCTTTATTGAACACTGAAATATTGCGCTCTTATTAAAACACCCTTCTAAATACACAGATGACAGTCACAGTTGCACTTGTACTATAAGCAGTACCTTCGTAAAATAAAAAAACCCTAATTAACCTGTCCTTTATAATAAAACCACACGCAGCTGTCTATTTTTAAAAGAACATTATATTGACGTTTTACCAGGTTCTACAATTGACAGTAATTGTAGATTTGCAAACTATTGCCCAGAGTAAAATGCACAGCTGGACAGAAAATGCATAGTTAGGTATTTATTTAATTAAATCCTTGACTTTATTTAGCAATTAAGGATTGGTGTTACCTAAATTTTTCTTAATATTTGATGATTAAAGTTCTGTACACGGTAATGAGATATTTGATTAGATACAAGGTTCATTAAAGTTAAAATTGGGGAGTTTTTGCACACCAAAACCATTTTATTAGGTCGGGTCGTTTCTTTTTAGGATATTTATTATCAAGCTTAAATAAAAAACTAACATAAATGCTAAGATTTCATTTTGCACGCCATTTTTCGCAGAATTTAAAATGGGTACTCATTATATGATTTCGCCTTTTATAAACACATTTTTCCATTTATTTTACTCCTTTTTTTTATAAAATTGCAAATCTTTACTTTTAATCATATGGCGCTCCCATGGGTAGGCGGTAGATTTGTGTGTGCATAAAAACTTTTGACCCTTGCAGATTGCCTTAAAATAATGTCAAAAAACCTATTTACGTTTCTGTAGATTAGATAAGTATTAGTAAAAATAAATTTGTGGGTTATACTGTTACGATATAGGTATAATATTTTAAAAGAATATTTTTTTTTATTTAATTCTAAGTTTTTTAAAACCAACTTTATACAGCTTTATACCCTAAGGCCAAGACAAAGACGTCCCACCTTGATAAGTAAAAAACAAAAAATAATTTTTAAGGCTTTTAATTTTTAGCTTTACTATTTTTACCGTTAGGACATTATGAAGACTAATTAGTAGAGACTGTAGGTGACAGGTATTTAGATGTTTACCATATTTTTCCCAGTTCGTAAATATTCTTTAAGAACCGAAACATGCTAATATTTGCATTCACACGACTTTCAGACAACAAAAACCAAACGCACCAAAAATGTTGGACAAATAACCCCATTTTTAAACATCTAATTGCATCTGGATTTTTTTTTAATTCGCACAATTTAACGTTCATTTTACACCCAACAATACACGTTGTTTACTGGCGATTCATCCGTTTACCTACTCACAGAACCCAGCATTGCAAAATGTCGCTGATCTCCTCCAGGCGGCAAATAAAAATAAAAGCAGCTATCATATATTTTATCTTTATAATATTTATATCCCAAAAATAGCCTATGCCGCTGCCATATTTATGAATGGGTCCCGAGCTACAAAATCCTGGTCAAAACAAACAATTATTTCGTCGAACAAAAATAGGTGTACTCTCGAATTAGAAGTAATTTATAAAATATAGGATAATATAATATTTTTACCTGCAATTACTTAAATTAATAGGATTATATATCTTATAAAAATATTTTCTTTTCTTTCAGGGATTACCAAAGTGTTCTCTCAAGCTTCCGGCCTGGGACGACATAACCGGCGCCCTGCCTCGGCTACACATCCCAGCCATGCCGGCCGTGCGTACCAAGCGCGGCTGGTGCGGCTGTCTTCAGGTAAGAAAAAAATACGTTATCTCTTTTTTTTAAAGATAATATGCCAAAAATACATAAAAACCGCGGATTCTCAAATAATAATAACGGACCACTAGTAGTGTCAAAAAACATTTTTTTCCATTTATATTTTGTATGATTATGCCTTGTTTTAACAAAAAAAAAACCCAGTGCTTGACAAAATCATCCCTCCTAACTTTAAAATTGTTTAATTTTTTTTAATATAATAATTTGAGGACTTAACTAAGGCAACATAAACCAAATTAAGGCATTAGGGCAAGACATGACTGATATATGATATATATAAAAAAGAAAGTCTTGTTGCACATCATAAAGCTCTGAACGAGTACTTTATATCCCAAAATATTAAGTCAATACCTTTACTTACTACAAAATGGCGGTACTTTGAAAATTTCCTGAATACATTATTTGGATGGCAATATTTTTGAAAGTAATAAAGTAAGATATACCTAATGTGGTATTTTTTAAGCTCTTTCAGAGATCTTTTTAATGGTGATATAATAATATACAGAGTAGGACAAAAATGAGTTATTTTTTAATGACGCACACTTTATTATATTACCATTAAAAAGATATTTTAAAGACCCTTAAGAAAATACGATTTTGTATTTCCTTGTAGAATAGAGATACTGATATAAATAAAAAAAATGCTAAGAAAAGATGGTTCTTTAAAATCCAATACACTGGTAAAAAAACTGTGACGGTAAATTATTCCACAGGGTGTTTGAAAATTTGGGTCTCCCCTTTATAACACCTTATTTCATTTTTTTGCAATCCCCATATTAAATAATAGTATTGATGGAAGATGCTACAGCTGAATCAGAAGATAATTAAAATCTGTCAAAAAACAAAAAGTTTGTACAGTTTTTTGGTCCAGGAGTGTAATATTAGGGTGTCCGTTATTTCCCAAATTGATCTTTTTGAACTGAACTTTTGAACTTTTAGTTTATAGCCCAAAAAATATATCAATGCAAAAATGCCCTTAATTCCTGATTTAAACCGTGCCAAAATCATGTTGCTTTTCCCATTTAAATAACATGGAATTTTTGGTTTTTTTTCTTCTTTTTTCCAGACACGAATAGATGGAAAAATCTACCTATCGCATTTTCTGTTGAAAAATTTAACGCTTAACAAAAAAGTTATTCGTTTAATTTTTGATTAAGTTTTTCATTAAGTTAAGAGTTATTTACCGCCAATCGTTGAGTTAAGATTGAGTTATGGCCATCCTCGGGAATTTATTAGTAAACCGGCATTATTTAAATAAAACACTCTGTATATTACATCAGCATTAAATAGATTTTTTAAAGAGCTTTAAGAAAATACTACTATTTAGATATGTCTATCTCTTATAGTTTAAAAAATATGGCCATTTAAATCCGAAAATTATGTTAAATTTCCATTATATCTTCAGCTCCAAGCAATAAGCACTAAGTATATTGTCGAAGATAAAATATGTTTTAAATTTGGATGGCCATATTTCCAAAACTATACAAGATAGACATATCAAATGTGGTATTTTCCTAAAGTTTTTGAAAAAACTATTTAATGGTAATGTAATACACATAGTGTTTTTTTAAATAAAGTAGAGTAAAATGGAGAACTTTTTCCAGTTATTTACTTATTATTAAATTCCCGAGGATAGCCACAACTCAATCTCAGCTCAACGTTTGACAGTAAATATTTCTTAAAGGACAGACTTAATCGAAAATTTAAAAAAAAAAATTTGTAGTTGTTGAATTTCTTATTAGAATATGCGATGAGTAGATTTTTATATCTACATATTTGTGTCTAAGAAAAAAATAAAAGAAAGAAGTCCAAAAATCCCATCTTATTTAAATGGGAAAAGCAACATGATTTTGGCACGGTTTAAATCAGGAATTAAGAGCATGTTTACATAAGATATTTTTTTAGGCTATAAACTAAAAGAACAGGGGGCGATCGCTCAAAAAAAATGTATTTGTGAAATAACGGACACCTTACTGTAATATACTTATTCTCTAAGCATCCTAAAAATGTTGAAGGTTTATTTTAATGAAAAATTAACAAAAAAATACGTGTTTCGAAATGAATTAATTCATCGCTTTCTAGAGCTAAAACGTTGGAAAGACAATAAAGATAATTTTATAGTTTAAAACTAAATATTTTAAATTAATTTAATTTTTCCTAACTCCAGTAATATTATTTTTTAAGACGACATTCAAAAAAATTTTTGACATTGTAAAACAATACTGTGGTTTAAAAATATAGTTAATAAACGAATTCTTAGACTATATTAAACTTCGTACTATAATTACTAAAAAAAAACTAAAAGAGCAAATAGCACCGTTTCTAATGGTAGGGGAGCCCAAAAGGGAATATCGGGATTTAATCCAGAGCGTCAGATTAATATACCGGAGGATACTTTGTACCCGGTTAAGTACTACCAACAAATACGAGCCCCGTATACAGGGCCGATCGTAAAAACCAAAAATATATCCATCAGAAATTTTCGAGCGCGTCAGATTAAGATAGGGTGAGTAAACTAAATTCTAAACAGTGTATATACTAATTCGAGACTAATTTGACAATTTGAGAAAAACGTGAAATAAGAGAAGGGTTACCAATTTGTAAAAATACCGTCATTTTAATGTTCTTGAGCGTGGCTATGTCTTTTTAAAGAAAATAATTGAAGGATAACGAAAATTATATAATTCGATACGATCCGAACTATTTCTAGAAGCCGAAATAATAGCAGTTTTTTTACATATTTGAAAATCTATAGCTGCTTCCCCCACCGATGAAAAAGTATATATTATTTACATTTTTTCTTCTTATTATCTAAGCTCCGCAACTTCGCAATAGGTCTTTATGACGCTTGATTAAATTCCCATGTAGCATCGTGGGCTCCCCTATTATAACAAAACGACCAAACTTGATAAACCAGCAGTTATACTGACAACTGCTTTTGTCGATTCTAAACAATCAAGTGGCTAGAGTCTAAAAATTTTTCAAAATCTTTAATTTTTTCAGTCAAATTTTTATTCTATAAATTTGAAATAAAATATTTTTTTATTATAATAATTTTTATAAAAAACCAAAGCCAGATATGTTATTGATTGCAGATTTTGTGCCGTTTTCTGTACATAAAAGATCGCATTCTTTTCTTGGTTATAAATAAAAACATCAAAACCGTGACGAAATCCAAACATCCAAACAAAAATAAATTAAAGGTTTTAAGACCAACAACCGGCAAGCCGGCAAGGTGTTTTCACTTTTACCTTATTAATGTGGACCGATTAAAATACATTCCTTTAATTTGCTCGTGTTTTATAATTCTTAATAATATAATGGCCCAAAGCCAGTTCACCAATTCTTGTTTTTAATGATCTTTGTCGCAAGCATGTGGGACTTAATTTTTTTGCACCTAAAAATTTTCTTAAAAATACAGGATTACCTATTTTAAAGTAAACAGGGCGTCGCTTTTAAAATTTCTTGTTCTTAAAAAAACGAATAAAGCCAATTTGTGTATTATTTTCTGTAGAGTAAGTAATACCGTTGGTAATACTCTAATCAGAAATACATTTAAAATAAAAACAAAGGAGTGATTTTTTAAAAGGAATACCTCGTATATTTTTATATCAATAGATAGAGATTTTAACAAGAAATTCGGTGATATAGAGATTAATGGGTTTATTTCCTGCGGTTCTAAAGCAATTGTATAAAAACTGCATGGTACTACAAAGAGAGATTTACCTTAAAAAACTTGACTGCCACAGGTCACAAATGCTTATTTGCCAAAGTCAAGAATTTAAAGAATACGTTTATTACTTTTTGAAGAAGTTTTAATAATGAAGTCTTTATTAGGATAAGGGCTTTAATTTCAAATTTGAACTCTATAATATAAATGTGGAGAAAACGGCAGGGAAACATAACAAACATAAATGTTGCGAATTTTCACAGAAATATATCAGTAAAAAATATTTTAGAACTAAAGGTCCTATTTTAAGAAACAAAATAGTTTTATGCTCTAGAACTGCCCGGAACAACACCATAAGTCTTCCTTTTATAATAGATTTGTTCTGCAGACTTGTTCTATTACCTCTCCCCTTGCCTCTCATGCAGCTTTATTGCAGGAGGGGCACAAAGTGTTCTGACGCTAATGACATATATGTCAGAGGGCAAATAGTAAGTATAAGGAATTCAAATTATGGAGCAACAATGTTGCAATTTGGTCAATCAGCTGATTAAAATGGCTATCTAGATCAAACGTATCAAAAATATATTTACCATACTTACAGAAATATACGATTTTAGGTTTACGTCTTGACTAGAAGCAAGCACTTTTAAAAACAATAAACATTAAATTTCAGACAAAATATTAGGCATCATAGTCTAAGAACCTAAATAAAACAAAGAGTAGTTACCAGCTTACGTTTCGCGTAATTTTATATAAAGTGACAAAACGTAAGTCCTTAAATATTTACACTTGCACTGCAACTGCAACTGCAGGAATAACAAATCCGACTTTGCACGTTTTGCTTTATGGCGGAATTATTTACGAAATATAAGATGACAACCGCCAAAACACTTAGCACAAATAAGACCACTTCTTTTTGTATTTTTTATTGCATTTATTCAATAAATTATAAAAATTATTTAAAAAACACGACATTAACTGCCACAACTACAAAAAAAACTTGACCATCAATTGTCATAGACCCTTATACTAGTTGAAAATTATGCCGATAAGGGCTTTTTAACAATTTTGCAAGCTCAATTTGAACTATTCATATCTGGTTATATTAAAAAAAACATAACTTAACAAAGAACAACAAATCCGTCAAATGTTGTACACATGTCAACGGTCCAGTTTCCCTTTTTTGGTATCCGTTTTACAACTGTTCTAATCGTTTTCGAAGAACGGTTAAAAGGAATACACCAATTGATGATCCAATCAAAATTCAAAATATCAACAGGTTCCTCACCACAAGAAAAAAAATGACGTACCATTTATCACTACTTAATTTTTTTGCACATCTCGTATTAAGATATCTTCGTTTACATTGTGAATTTGACAGCACGATTAATTTAGCAACGTTAATGTGATTATTTAACACGAAATTTGCATATTAAAATTTGGTTCATGTTAACACGAGCAAGGAATTGCGCTGAAATGATGTTTCATTATTCATTCAAGAACTTTTAAGCGGTTTTTATTTTTTATATATATATAATGAGATAATTTTTTATATATTTTTAATTGTTCAGTAGTCTGATCGTTGTCTAATTTACTTAATTACATGTTAGAAAATTAATGTGTTTTTAGTCTTGTTAATTATAGGTGCTCTCGAAGGTAAAAATATTAACTTTTTTTTGATTGTATAATGAAAATTAAACTTTTATTTAAAAAATAAAATGTTTTGTATAACAGGTAACCCAAAATGTTGTTACTTTCAATTTTTTTTATAGTCTTTTTAAAGAACCCAGTTAAAATTGTACAGTAGATTAAAAGCATAAATAAATATATTTTTTTGCAATATCCCAATCTTAAAATCAACTTCCGGTATAACCGGAACTACTATAAACTCTATTATATTTTATGTAAGTTCCCACTTATTTGGTTATCATTGGTGCTTTGACTTTTTTAATGAGTACGTTATACGCAAAAAAATACCTCATTAACTTATGCAGGCAGTAATATATTTTAGTTTTTTTATTAAATCATTTACATTTGGCAATTTTAGTTTTAATGTAATTGACGAGCGAAAATTTGAAAATTTTACAAACATTTTAAATAGAAACACCCCTATTTTATTTTATTTACGCATACCATTTATTGAGAGTTTAAGTTCTGAATAAAAAGCGACCTTCATCCATCCGTTCATCGTTTCAAAACTGTTTTTTATTAAATATACATTTATACTCCAGTTGTACAAAGCAGGTTAAACTCTGTTTTACTGAATTGAGGTCAGGCCTTTGAACTTTTCGTAAAATCTCAATTTCTTTTAATTCCGTGACACTGACAGCAATATTGAAATTATACGGAAAGTTTAAAGGCCTGACCTTAGTTCAGTAGAACTTAGTTTAAACCTGCTTTGTACAACTGGGCCTTAGTAATTTTAGTTTTTATTGTAATTGACGAAAAACATACATGAACTCCGTAATAGGGATGTCGTGATAGAACAAGATCCGAATAGGAAGCGACCTTCACATATCTATTTATCCGACAAAACCTGTTTTAGACAGGGTGTTTCAGAACTATGGTATCAAACTTCTAGAGGTTATTTAGTGCAGCAGTAAAAACATTTGAGTATAGGAACCCAGGTCCGAAAAATGTCACTACAGCTCTACAGCCCTAAGACGCGTTAAAATGTAGAGACATAAATTGCCTAAATAGGACTAAATGCATTTTTTTTCGCTTTTTGTACATGTCATCATTACAACATTTGTTCAAAATGTCAATGTCAATGTATAAAAATTTTATTATTCTATTTTTCTGTAATTAATACAAAAATTAAATGTACCAAATTTTATTTAGGCCATTCATCGTTTTTTAAATTTTAACGTGTAGCCGTAGTGACACTTTTCCGGACATGGGTCCCTATACTATGTTTTCTACTGTTGCCCTGAATAAACCCCAGAAGTTTGATCCCATAGTTCTGAAACACCCTGTATAGTATTTAAACAAAGGTATCAACATAGGGTTGCCTAAAAAATATGGTCAAGGTTATATTTACTTTTAAAAACATAACATCAAAATGTTTGAGACACCCTGTAGGGGTGGTCTGGGAAGCTCCGCTCAGTTAAGCAAATTTGAATACTGTAAAGTGTCAGTATCAAATGTATAAGTCTTTAATAAAAAAGGCAGTGACTGCATAAATCTACTGTTTATCTAAGAGTGTGCTTAGTTTTTAATTAAGTTAACGTTTTCAGTAAGAAAACTTTATGTGTTTAAGACCCTACTAATGGGCGGGGATGTCCGATAGGTTGGATAACGCCGCACATATCTCGTGGACAAGCCGTTTACTAATTAAACTATTTTTTTACCATATAATAAAACAGTTTTGAATTAATTAAACCACATAACATGATATCTTATATTTATTATAAGTCTTAGATCTTTCGATTATTTCTAATAAAAAAATTATTGTCATAAGACTCAAAGGTAAAACCCAACTTTAAAAATTAAATATTTCAATTTTCAACACTTTTTATATAAAAATAAAGTAGATAAACTACATAATATTTTTTACTAACAATATTTTAAATTTTTACACAGATCTAATCTAAAGGAGCTTTTAAGTTTTGGCCTTATTGAACCACAAGTAAAAATTTACGTTTTTCTTTTGAATTGATCTAAATGTACTTAAATGCTTTAAGAAAAACAAAGTTTTAACATTTTTTTGAAATTTAGGAGTAATAAGGATAATTTACGACAGTTAATTTAGTTCGATTTAATCTCTATACGGGGTGAGTTAGAAAAGTAAGATTTTCTTCCAATTTTTTTATTGAAGCTGTGCTTTTAAAATGAGACATGCCTTTTAATACTTAACAAGTTTTCCAAATAATATTTTTCTTCAAGTTCAAAAATCAAAGTATTGTGTCATATTCGTTAATTTGCAACTATCTCGTATACGCTATGGTTTATTTAAATTTTGATCAGTGTTCCGTGCGTTTTGCTGTACGCAGAGATTTTTATCAAAAATAATTTTTTCGAGGAATTAAAAATAAAAATGTTTTCCAAATGGTTTAACATTTCTGACGGTCACTGTATCACAATTTGTTTTGCTCTCCAGTTTTATAAATAAAGTCATGAATTTTTTTAAATTTTTAAATTTTGAAAAATTATACAATTTTTTAGTACTTAAAATGTACTTTTTAAAAAAGAAGGGCCCATTATACAGAGTTTGCTAAAAATATAAAGGTTACTTTTTTACCGTAACTATAGCCTTGACCATAATTTTGTACGCAACCCTGTGGCAATACCTTTGTTTCAATACTATATATAAAATAATTTTTATCGGGTATACAGATGGGTAAACGTCGCTTTCTATTCGGATCATGTACTATCACGACATCCCTATCACAGAATTCATAAATAAATTGATGTATGTTCTTTTGCCAATTACATTAAAATCTAAAATTACTAAATGTAAGTGACTTATTAAAGAAAATGGAATGTGCCACTGCCTGGTAAGGTATTTTTTTTTATTTTTTAGCCTGCCCATTAAAAAAATAATAAATAAGAAATAGTGAGGTACTTGATTTTTAAAAGTTTTCTTGAAGTCGCCCTTCTACCACAGTGTATTTTTTATTAGTATGGAATAGTTTATTTCAGCGAAAAAGTAACTGCAATTTTAGAATTAAAATTGTTAGTTTTTACTGAATATCTTCATTAATAAAGTTTTTTTATAAAACTTAAAACAATTAAAAAAATAGTTAGACGTTAACAAAATAATTACAAAGGTAGTTTTTACTTTACAAAGTTAGTAGAAAAACCGTAACGGTGGATTATCCGTCAACAACATCCGACAACCGTCAAAAATATAAATAAACAAAATTTTGTGCCAAGAGGTAACTAAACATGGAGAATATAAAAACTGTATTTGCAAGGGTGTCAAGTTTATAGTTTTCTTTGTAGGTTAGGGAATTTTATAATTTTAAATGGAATACTTGCATTAAATTGCTTGTATCAACTTTATAATGACATGATATTATAGTTTTTTAATCCTGCCAATTTCGGAGATATGGCATCATGCACTTTTCAAAATTAATACAAAAACGGCTAGGTATGGTCAATTATCTAAAAAAACGATCCGAGCAATATTCGTTAAAATTTACAACAATACAGAGGTAAAACTGGGCCTTCTAAATTCACGAATAGCTTTTTTGTGACGTTTTTAAGATTCTTTTAAAAAAGTAAGAGAAAGGAAATGGAAAAATTTAATTATGAAACATCGCAAATGCAATTCCTAACTTTAAACTGTCCAGTTACTCCCCTGTTCTAATTTTGACGAATTTCGGTTAGATATTTTTTGAGATAATACCATACCTCGTCGTTTCTGTATTCAAGCTGGTTGCCATATTTGCCAAATTAACAGGCGTAAAAAAACATAATATCAGATGACCATATAGTTGATATAATCAAATGATTACAATAATAAAAAATAGGGTATTTCAATTTAAATTTTTATAATTCCCCAACTTAGAGAGAAAGCTATTAACTTGGCAACCTTGGAAATATAATTTTAAATTCTTCATGATCAGTTATCCCTTCGCACAAAATTTGTTCATTTATATTTAACAGTTGCTAGGATAATCCACCGTTCTGGTTTTTCAATTAACCCTGTATTGTATTACACAAAGTTTATAATAAAACAAAACACCAGAAAACAATGGAAACAGTTTCTCACTAGCAAAGTGACTTGGATATTTTTAAGCACTTACAATATTTATCCTCCAGGCGTGCTTTTACGTTATTTAAAAAGTTTATAAGTTAATTGTCAATAAAATTTCTCCAGTGATTCATCAAAGAAAAATGCTGAATTAATATTATTCAACAACAGCATATAATATGTTTTGTTTATTTTTTTAATATAGTTTTTGGTTTGGAAATTATGTTTAACATTGTAATATTGTTTTGTTCAACGTGATTAATTTAAGTGACTTGCCTAACAATAGGCGAAAGACATACGAGAAAATCCCAGCTTCACCTGTAAATTCCTTATAAAACAAGATTACTATTAGGTTTTCATAGATTTATACGTATTCGTTATCTGTCTAAAAGTTAAAATAAAGTTAGAAGTATATTAACACACTGCTTACCTTTTATACTGCATGCAGAACCTATGGAGAAAAAACATCTTCAATATTTTTAAAATTATGTACCTACAGGCTATTTCATTTAAGCGGAAAATGGCATATTTTTTTTTTACTTTTTTCGTATTTTTTAAGAAATTCAAAATAGTCAATCAATGTACTTTGGCTAAAAAACAATGGCATTAAAAATAAAAGACTAACGACGTAATTGTTGATGTTTTTCAATGGAACACCCTACTTATTATTCAATTATTGTATTCTATAGACAATTAAAAGGGTTTTTCAACAAGTGTACTATACGTCTATCTTTAATTGTTTTTGAGTTATTGACGCTCGAAAAGTCACATTTTTGGCTTATACTATTTAATTATATTAATATTAAATAAAGGTAATGCAGACGATGACCTGATACTTCAAAGTCATTAAAATGTTTATATTTTTAGTATATTTTATATTACTTTTTCATAATAAATTATTATTTTTTAGATGAAAAGTACAGATGTTGGGCCATATAAATAAAAAGAAGCAAATACCTATACCTATAAAAATATATATATATATATATATATATATATATATATATATATATATATATATATATATATATATTCCCTTAAAAATTGACTGCCTACATAAAAGGTTACAAAAAAAACAGAAAAAGAAAAACAGTAATACGTTATTCACAAAATAATAGTTGTAGTAAGGTTAGATTACTTTTTTAACTCTTTTGGTAATATTTTGAATAACCTTAAGCTTTTTTGCTTAATTGTTTTGCAATCTTGTATGTAGCAAAATTTCATTGTCAAATCCACTTTTTTTAAATCGCCATAGCTTATTTTACATTTTTGTAAAGGAAAAGATTATTTTTAATGATTGTGGAAAAATATGCATGGTGTTTCATTTAAAATAGGAAAGTAGTCGTATTTCGAAAAATCTGCCATTTTATTTTTGTGTTAACAGAATGTCACAACCAAATGGCAAGTATATAGTTAAAAAATGTAGGCTCTCTGCGAAAACCGCATTTGGATAACGTTATTTGTTCCAAAAATATTCGGGACCAAAATGGGTCAAAATATAGTTGGTCACCCTGTATTTTGGGCGATCTAAAATAATACACAGCTATAGAGGAAGCTACAAAGTTACTAAGATTAAGACAACTTGAAAATACCACAGAAAAATTATTTTTGCTATTACTTTACTTAAAAGGAATTGAAGAAAGAAATAAATCAAAACTGAAAGAATGCGGCACGAATTACATTAGAATATTATTAACTATACATGCGAACATCGTACTCAAATAATAATAGATGACATTAAAAATGAAAGTTACTAGGTAGCCGTATCCGGATTCTCATTAACAAATAATTTGTTAAAGATCTTGTTTTTTTATGGTTACATTTACCTTTAAAAAAATTATACAGAATCCAGTCATGTCTTAGCATTTGATTAATGTTTTTTTAGTTGTACAACATGGTGACTCAAAATTAAGTTTTTTTTTTTTAATATAAACGTTTAAAAGAAAAACATTGTCTCTTCTAGCTTAAGATGCTTGATAAAATTAAAACATTGTTTATTACAAAGATATAGATAGCATATTTAACTTAATTGCTTCCAGTTTAAGAAAAAGGTTTTCAGTGAAGCATACAGAGCGCTCTTGAGTAGCTCCGGGGCATAATCAAGGTGTTTAGAGACAAGGTGGCCTAACTTTTTATTTGACAGCCAATAAATGTGACGTCAAGGGTATCCTTTAAAAAAATGTCGTTATTTCTTTATTGTTTTGTAAAAATCGTGTTAATCGTGTTTATATTTGTAAGTAAATAGTGGATTAAAAAGTTATATTGTATAAAAAATATTATAATTTTAAATTGTTTAAAAAAGAACTTTCATGGCGTCACAATATCAGCTGTTTACTGTCATATCGAAGGTGGATCACCTTCTCTTTAAACACCTTGCTACTTTATGGCGTTCCAGTGACCGAAAGTGTTATGCACATTAACTACTCCGTTTTTCTTTCCCCTTGCCCCTCATGCACCAGCTTTTTTTTGGTTATTCGTGCTCTAAACGTATGAAAATTTATTTTATAATGTTTTATACTGTGCTTTTAAATAAATCAGATTAATATAAAGCCAAGTTAATAAAAAACGAAATTTTAAAATTACTTAAAGTTAACTTTTTTACCAGCTGGATCTTACTTTTCTTGACTAGGGACGCGATCCAGTAACTTGCTTTTTCCACTACTGTATAAATAAGAAAACTTTGTGGTTCTAGCAACGCGAATTATAACAAAAGAGAACCTTCGTGTTACCTGGTTGCTAAGCGTTGCTAGCTACGAAAGTAATATTTTCAGCGCCTGGACAAAAAGTAAGAGTAAAAAAAAAGTAAGAGTAAAAAAGTAAGAGTAAAAAAGGAAAATATGCTTGTGGGAAATATTAGGATTTATTTATAAAAAGTAACTAATTTATGACAAAATATTTTAAAAAACTAGGTTAGGTATTGACATTAAAAGTAATTGTGCAATTTGAGCAATTAGCAAAAGAAATTGGAGGAATAATACTTGAATTAACAGTTTTTAAATTTGTTGTTGGGGTATCATTATCACCTTTAACTTAACTTTAACTGTGTTAATATTCATATTTTTCACTGTTACTTCATTAGAGGAAATATTGGTAGGAATTTCGTGTAAAATCTTCTTTGAAATTTCCATCTTATTACTATAGGATTCAGCAATATATCCCTCCGCAACAGAAGAAGCCTTCCAACCTCCATGCCTTTTAAGTCCAAAATATCGACATCCGAAGCATTGGCAAGTAACGTAGTTGACGTTCTTCTAAAAGAATGGCCAGTGTATCTACTGATGTCTTCAAGCTTCAAAAACTTCGCAATTTCTTTAGGTACATTTGAAATAGTGTGCTTTCCAATTACTTGATTAACACATTCACCTCTTTCATAACAATACAATAAGCACTCATCTAGAGCATTCCTTGGTCTCAGCTTAATATATTCCTGTAGAAATCTGACATAAGAAACTGAGCCTTCATCGTTGGTTACTACAAAGTTTCTTTTAACTTTATTTTTAGACTCCACTATTTTTACTATAGCCACGTCATTTCTTATTTCTACATCACTTAGCTTCATTCTGTATATTTCGTCTGTCCGGCATGCCCCAGCCACTCCCATAATGGCTAATACTTTCATTGCTAAGTAACTTTGATCAGGCGCGTTAAGTAAAAACTTTATGATTTCTTCTTTTTCAAAAATTTTTGACTTTTTTGCCTCATAACCATCGTTTTTCCTTTTAATAAAAGCAACTAGTTTCTTGAACTCCAAAATATCTTGATTTTTGTTTACGGAAATTGTTAACTTGAGCATGGAATATACAGACCAGAGAGTTGGTGGTGATAAAGACTCGGATTTTTCTTGAAAATACGCCAACATCACATTCTCGTCAATCCGCCCTACATTTTTTGTAGCAAGCCATTCAGAAAACGATTTAGATGTTTGATGGTACCTCTCTTTAGATTTGTCTGGCAGAAGTGAGGCACACGCAAGGACAGCTGCCTTTTGGATGACATTTTTATATTCATTTAACATTTTTAAAATGGGAATGGATTTATACTAAATTAACATTAGCCTTGTTCGTAGAGAAATCACAAACTAGTCAGCGCCAATCGGGTATTATTATTTAGTCAGGTGACCGGTTTCCAACTGATCACCTGACGTATTTTTAAAATCTGATTGGCGCTGACTGGTTTGTGATTTTTCTACGAGATAGGCCTAAAATTCAATATCTGACAAGTGCTGATGACAGACAATGTCAACAATAAATGTGTTGCTATGGATTAATTTTTAACAGGTAAAATTTCAACATCTCTGATTATTTCTATTAAAACATGATGTTAATGATTATTATATTATGCGATACATAGAACAGTAGCTTCGTCTCGACCATTTAAAAACCACCTCACACCAAAAAGTAAACTTTCACATCTTGTAATGTAAATAACTATTTTATAGCAGATCAAGAGCTTTAAACCCTGGAGCGGGACGCACAAAAATTTTCGTCACTGCGAATAGCTACTCTAGGGCTGCACTAAATGGAGCCTTTCTTGAGATGAATTTACATGTTAATAGTTTTTTTGCGACAATAGTTCTATTTGTGCACAGGGCACACCCCTTAATAGTTTTTAAAAATAGCTGAAATTTTTCTTAATGCAAAATTAATGCTTTATTTTTTTGCTTTCCTGGTAAATATTTAAGTTGTCTTGATGTATCAGCCTTAAAACATTTTAAAAGTACACCGATAAGTTTAAAAGAAGATCAACTATTTAATAAAATTTAGTTATAAATAACAATTGAAATATTCAATTAATGCAAAGGGATACTTTTCCGCAAGCCATAAAGCAGTATATGCTTTAAGTGCGTGGGGAAAGACACTTTGTGCAAGTGTTAGGAACAATACTTTTTCTACGAGTGTCTTAGAAAAATAGAAAATTAATATAATATGTAATTAACCTTTTTGTTTCAACATAAATACAAAGTTTATATTTCAACCATAAGGTGTTTAGACTAAATTTCTTATTTAGGTGGAGAAAATAAGCTACAAATACCTTCTCCCAATTTTCAAATAAAAAATATTGTTTCTCATACTTCCCTTTGACTTTAAGGGCAGAAGCTCCGAGTTTGCCAGACTTGCGACTTTTAAAGTATTATCTGGAAGTTTTCGCTCCATTCTAAAAAGCTTATTATTAATATTTATTTATTTTTTTTTTTTGATATGTGGATGCTATTTCGACGTTGGCAAATGTTTGTAATTTGTTGGTAAAGCAACAAGAAATTAAAATCTAAATTGCCAAATGCTCTCATTATTGTTAAAAACCCGAATTTAATAATATTTTGTAGGTTTTAGCACTTTCTATTATGTAGATATAATCAAAATTAAATAAATACTTTTTTACCATAACACTAAAAAAACAGGAAATTGTGTGTTTCTTTAAGGCTTTAGTTTCCTACAGACTTTTTTTATAAAGCGGTACTTATCACAAACAAAAATGAGTGTGCAAAGTAACTTTTAGGTATTAAAAAATATTGTCAAAACTTTTGTAACAATAAATTTTAAGTTACCACTTAAACATTGTTTAACATAAACACAAACCAAACGTGTATCAGGTCGCAAAAAGAAGTTAAGAAAGACTTAAATTTTAGGGTATTTAAAAAAAAAAATTACGTAAGAAACATAAAAGTGGGTTTTTGTATTAAAGATATGTGAAGACATCATTCTTCACCATATTTAAAATAGTAGCTAAAATTTTTGAAATGAAAGTTGCTAGTTATTTGTTTCCGGTTTTTTTTTTAATCATATTTGATAAGCGGCTTAGTTGTTCATCGTAATATTTATGAGTAAAAACTATGCTTTTATGTAACATAATATTAATGTTTATACATATATTATTAAAGCCTGTCTTAAGCTTGTGACTAATTAAGATATTTATTATTTATATAACAAACCAATATAAAAAGTTTTTTTTACATTGATTAGCTAATAATGTTTACAAGGTAGTTAAGTTAAAACAATAAAAGAAATCAACAAAAAATCTAAAGGATTTTGTTGCTATAAGGAGATTGAAAAAATTCTTATAATTTTACTTTTAATTTTGTGACCGAAAAGTGCAAAAACCTCTTTGTCTTTCAAACAATTTTCGTAATATACAGGGTGGCCGATGAGGTATTCGAGATACTTTGGATATAAATTCTATTACTAATTTTAGGTCAAAATTATTTTATTTACTTTTTTCAAATTCCTAACGGTTCTTGAATTAATCGTATTTAAAGTGGCCAAGACATAAATTCTAGAATAATGAAATAGCATTGTTGCGACTAGGTTGCATTGGTCATGGGGTATTTAATAATTAACACCTTGTTTTGTAATTATGATTATTTTTAGGTAAATTGTCATCATTGACAGCTGTTGGTTGTCTTATTTTTCACGTAACTTGTGTTAAAATAATGCCTGTACTTTATTCCCATGAGGAATACGCGGACATAATTTTTGTGTACGCATGCATTGCAACGGTAGTACCACCGGCTCAATTAGGGAATATCTACGACGATACCCAAACCGCCGTCTTTCACTGTCATCACGTTTTCATTAAAATAAATCACATTTTCTGTTAGCTTTAGGCTCAGATAATTTAAGAACCGTTCGAAATTCGGAAAAAGTAAATAGGATCATTTTGCATAAAATTAGTAATAAAATTCATATCCGAAGTATCTCGGATACCTCAGCGGCCACCCTGTATATACAGGGTGTTCCTTAACAAATGCTAAAAATTAAGAAGGTGATTCCTTGTTAAAACTATAGGGTAGTTTGCTTCATAAAAGAGTCAACCATTAGGTAGATATTGCGGAAAAATTTAGGAAAAAAAATATATTTTTTTTTGCGACGACCAAGTAATGTCAAATAAAGACATTACAAATGCTGTAATAGGTAAAAGAAGATAAATAGAAGTTTTTATAAAATAAATTTCTCCGTCCGTTATGATTTATTTGAAACTGGTAAGTTCAGCAAAATTTTTTAACCTAATTATTAGGAAAAAATATATAAAATAAAGAAACAAATAAAATATTTTAAATCGCTTTGTAAAGCAGAAAATATTTCCTAAAACGCCCTTTTTATTTAGAATAAGAATAACCAAAGGAATACAATATCTGCTATCCTTGAAATTTAGCCAAACGTTACTTTGAGATAAAAGTATTAACTACAACGAGCATGAAGACAATAGATTCGTGAACTAAATATTTCATGAAGCGATCAAGGCTGTTCTTCTTTCATTTTACTTTTTGCCAACAATTACATCCTGCATAATTAACACTTTTTAGGTAAAATAATGTTGAAATTACCTAATAAAGTCCCGATAGGTGTTAAGGATTTGGAATTTAGGAGCCCCGCCCAGCGGGTAACGCCATCCACCGTCCTAATTTTAAACGCAGTCCATTATCTATTACTCAATATAAACATTAAAGCTAAAATGCAAACTCGCGTAATTTATTCTTTGCGAAACCCCTTTTTGATCCTGCAGTCGTTGAAAAACGTTTTGGATGCAGGTTGATGTAATTTTTCTTGTGTGAAAATTCAAACGTAAGTATGATCCATAAGTATTAATTTACATCATTAAGGCCTAGTTGTACAAAGCAGGTTAAAACTCAGTTCTACTGAACTGACGTCAGGCCTTGGAACTTTTGTAAATCTCAATTTCTTTTAATCCCTTGACACTGGCAGAAATATTGAGATTTTATGGAAAGGCCTGACGTCATTCCAGTAGAATTGAGTTTAAACCTGCTTTGTACAGCTGGGCATAATATATCAAAATGTAGGTAATTATTTGGATTTTAAAATGCATTATTAAAATATGACGGTTTATAAGTATTTAAAGAAAGCTGCAAATGCAAAGAAAAAATGTCCCAACACACCTATGAGCTAACCAGAAAAAACCTGCTTTCAGCCCTTTAAAAATTTTGCAGCGAATCTAACAAAAATCAGGTAAATTAACGTTCATTTTAAATTTACTACTTAAGTTTTCCCACATGGTTTTAGTATATGATTAACTCTGTTTTGTTAATTTAGTTACCGCTTTCTATTACTATTTAGCATAGACTTTAACCAATTTTTATGCGTTATTTGATTCAAACCGGATTTTTGCCAGTTGATTCGTACTCTATAGACCAAAAATGATAAAAAAACGGTCTGTATTTAAAACAAGATTCTATGGCCACAGTTTTCCAAAATAAATTATTTTGTAACCACATAGGTGTTACAAAAAAACAAATGGGCCAAAAAAATTTAAATTTTTAAACGATATTTTGGATAAGCTGGTCTCACAGCCCAAAACTAATAAATACAACATTTTACTTCGATTGGTATTTAGTATAAAGTACCTTTATTTTAAAAATAAATATGTTTTTATAAAATGTTGTTGAGAATGGAATTTTATGTCCAAATTTAATGTTAAAACATGAAAGAAAAAAATATTTTTGTATTTTTTTCATTAAAGAAAAAAATTGTGGGAAAGATAAACAGAATTTTAAAGAAAAATTTAATCACATCAAAGATATTTAAAAATGAGCTTTTTAAGATGATTATTAATAATATTAAAAAAAGTAATTAGTCATAATTTTAAAATAAAAATTAAGAAAATACATTTTTTTTTTACTTAAATTCCCAAATTTAAATGAAATGTGTTTAAAATTTTAAGTAGTTAAATGTGAAAATTTAGAGAAATTAGGGTTTAGAAAATTTGGAAAAATACCTTCATCTCTGCATCTCCTTAAAAACTTTATTTTGACATACAAATTAATTCCTTACAACAGTTTTTTTTTTATCTTTATGACATCTCACGAAGGCTTATGCCTAAATACCAGTGTACCGTGAGTGCCGGGTTACTGGATGTTTAACCCATTATTGTCGTGTTCCGTCAACGTTATCCAAGCATGAAACATGCAGTTTTTGAATTTCACAGCACCTTTTAGATAACGCGGTAGTGCCACAACGAACATTATTTGTAAATAACTACTACCTAGGAATGGCAGAATACTACACAGTGGTTTGCCATTGCCAACTGTGAGATGACGAGAAATGAAAAATCCGATGTCCGACTCCGAGATTCGAACCCGGATCGCTACGGTGAGAAGCGACACGTTAGCCCCTGCACCACTGCTCGCCACAAAGTTTCATTTAGATTTTGTTTCATTTTTAAAATAAAAGTTTTTCGAATCCTTTTTGATATTTATTATATTACCATTTTGAGTAAAATTTTGTGTTTCTTAGTTGTGGGTCGTGCAACCACTTTTCCTAAATTTTGTTTTTTAATTCTAGACTATTTGTCCTTTTGTAACACGTAAGATAAAAAACTATACCCAAAAAAATAAATAAATTATTAAAATAATTACAACTTATCAAAATAATAGTGTATAATATACAGGTTGTCCAGTAACTAAATCGGCAAAATAAAAAATAAAAATCAACATCTGTCCTAGACGCCTTAGTTTTTGAACTTTGGGGTTTCAAAAATTTCGAAAAATCGTTTTTTTATAGCAACTTTTATATCTACAAATTCAGATATTTTTAAAAACTTTGAAAGACGTCTTCTAAGCAAACAGAAGACACAAGAAAATTATAAAATGTCAGCAGTGTCGTCCATAAGGGGTTTAGGGTTATACTATTTTAAGAAAAAAATGGTACATTACTGCATTTTTCTAAAACTAAAAAAATATTTTTAAATGTCATAAAAAGTTATTCTTAAATAAAAAAATTGCTTTGTGTGAAATGCTAATAGCTTTAATAAAAATCGCCGTAAGTTATATAGGGTGGTTTAAAATTGCAAAAATTATAATTTAAAAAATAAAAAAATCAGGAAAACGTATTTTTGAAACTACCTATCAATAATTAAAAGTGTATTATAATTTTTTCCCATTGGTTATGGTTTCTAGGAAAAATTGAGGTAACACGAAATAAAAATTCTTCTAAAAAATATATGTTTTAAAATTCAGTGAAATAAAATGGCATTTTAATATAAAAAGAATTGTTTTATGACAGGAAGATTCTAAACTACAGAAATGTTATTTTGAAAAATAAAAAAAATCTGCTTTATTTATTTTTATTGACTCCTTACTTATATAGCGTCAAAAAATATTAAAAATTGTAGTTTTTTTTCAATAAATCGTTATCTCTTGGGTTAGTACTTCCATATATTTTAACTTAACTTGAAATAATATGCATATAAAAAGTTAAAATAATTATTTATAAAGACAAAACATTACTTTTAGTTAACACCTAATTTTTCCAAGTAATGATAAGCAAAAGAAAAAAATGGACTATTTTAATTATTTTTTATGCTTTTACAAGAATTATTTTTAAAAATATTATATCATTATTTTATCATGTAAAATAACCTCTTAAAGTTTTGTGATCGATTTTTGAATCATCCTGTATTTAATTAATATGTTTTGTTTATAGGTATAAATTTCTTAAATTTAATTTATAATTAAAAATGCTTTTTGTGGGTGGAAAAACTAATATTAGCTTTTTCTCCGATCTTTATCTAAAATATACATATGTGTATGCACGCCGATTTTATTTACTATTACTTTCTCCGAGTTTGATTGTTACTACTTTTACCTTATGCTACATATACATACTCTTTAATGGGTGATTTGCATACTACATAAACCTTTAAAACTTATTTACCTACGGACATTTAAGAAACATGAACTTCGCCTTGGATTTCTAATGATTTTTGTAAGAACGTCGGAATTTCCTTTCCTGTTGATATGTCCATTAATCAAATAGTTATGTTGACCGTGTTTATAAATACTGTTACAAATTAATACTTTAAACTTGCACTTAAATATAGTTTAGAATAACAAATCATTTAGAAAATATGTTAACTTTCATAGGTCTGCTTATTTTTAAATACCTTAATTTTATAAATACGAGAAACCTTGCATATTACCATCGTCCGTATACAACGTGTCCAAGATAAGGAGGGCCAGTATGGACATCTTGGAAATGGTAAGAGATATATAAAGTCGGTTAAATATGAGATTTTATGTACCTAATAATATGCTGTTAAAAAATCCTAGGATTGGGTATTAATCCTAATACGAACCTGTATTCTTAAATTTCCATAAAATTAATGAATTTTGCATTTTAAATTAATAAGTTGCTTCATCAAACCAAGCAAAACTTAACAAAACCCACTAACATCAACCACTTTAATAATATCGAAATGTTAAATCAAATTTTATTTTCATTTTACATTATGGTTTAACCATTATACAGACCTGTATTTCTCAGAATTCGGACAAAAATAGTAAGTTTGACATTTTAACCTGAACATTAGAAATGTTGTGGAGGTAATAAATTTTATTAAATTTCTAAAAATACAGGTCCGTATTAAGATTATTCCCCAATGTGTAAAACATTATTAAATTTGTATTAAAATCGGTTTTTAAAATTTTGATATTAGAATATCAGGACCATATTTAAAAAAATAAAATTGATGATGGTCCTATGAAAACGAGACGTCGTATTTTTAATACCCATCAATGGACAAAGCAGAAAAAGTGGCAATGCAAACCTGCAATTTATTTTTAAATCCGATTTTAAATAAACCAGGAAAAAAAATTAAACACATTTTTTGTTTTTCATTTTTTCCCTATATTTCTGGAAATACTCGGAAATTACCTCAACTTTGTTTTCATTTAACCGACTTTGCATCTTTTACCATTTCCAAGATGGCCATACCGGTCCTCCTTATCTCGGACACGTTGACATCACAAACAACATTTTGGGCCAAGTTATAAAATGAGATAATTGTCAACATTTGTGCCGAAGAAATTCAGATTATACTATTATTGAAACAACCTTTTACACAACACTTTTTAATTATTATTAAGTTGGGACTTCATTAAAACATTTGGAATTATATCTTTCAACAAATATGACTTTAAAAGCCACACAAAACGATAAGCACAAATTCTAGACGCCACTGAATTGATCATCAGCTGTCGAAATCTAGGGACTTTACCCTGTGTTGGATTTTTTTTCTGTTTTATGCCTTTCCTCTAGTCCTCGTTCTTAAACTGCTTAAATTCAAGATTGTGTGATAACCCTTTCCAGTACATAGATAAATTGACTGTAGAATAATACATGGCTTATGGTCGTAAGTGTTTTTGCCTGAAGTTAAAGTAAGGAAGATTCGCCACCTAGCTTTTAAGTTTTCACAATGACATATTGTTTTTTACCTAAATAATTTTTCTTTTTTACATTAAATCTCATTTAAAGATATACTCAGAGAAGTAGCCTGCACCAGTTCAAGTTCCAAAACCAGCCTAATTTTAAAAACTATCGGTAATGTGCAGATACTTTTTTCACAAGACCTTAATTTATTATTAAAAACAACAAAAGTATTTCGTCAATACTTATTTTTACTTATGAATGGCCAACTTTTGCAGAATAACCAGTTAGTTTAGTTGATTTACACAAACTTTTTTATAATTACAGTAGTTTAGAAAATATTTTTCTTGATATCTTATATTATAAATATTTTGGCATTGATGGTAAAGCATTGGCAATTGGTGGCAATATTATGCCAACATTTAAGACGCATTAAAAGTCAACCCTAAATAAACACTCATCTGCCAATAAATTTTACATGCAGGCGAATTGCCGGCAAGCATACAAAAATGGCGGCATACCAATCCTGATTAAATAAAGCATGCCTTTTTGTTGCAGGCAAATAAATATTGGATTTTGGAAGGCAAACCTTCAACGCATGCATATTCATACTTTTTAAACCATATTATTAACATTGATATTTAACTAACATTAGAGCAATAATTTTTTGATCTGTTTTATTTATAATGGCAGCTAAACAACATTATTTTATGTTTTTTTACATAATTTAAAGGAAATGGCCTTTTCATAACATGTTATTGCTACAAATCATGCAAATAAAAATTAAGTCAAACAAAATATTTAATATGTATTTTTGAGAGAATAAAAATAAAATGATGGTAATTTAAAATATTTCTCCTGTTTTGATCCGAAAATTAGTGTAAGTGTCACTTGAATACTTACTATTTTAAAGTGTTTTCTTTTGATTCACTATTTTATTTTTTTGAATTTTATTATTTACATACCTTTAATTTTTTATGGTTTATTGTAACTGTATAAAAATGTATATTATGTAATTTTTTTAATAATAAAGTTTCACTGCCTTTCTTTCTAATTTTTTTCGAATACAAAATTTTAAATATAGTATTTAACTTTTGGGATATTCAACTTATAAAACTTGCAATAATAAATGTCATTATTTTTTTTTCACCCATACGGGGTCATCCCACCCAGGTCCGACGACCGCCCCCTAGGTGGTGCACTGCAGCCTGAAGGCTTATTGTACCTTGACCCCTACTCCTTCCCATTCACACACCATTCATTCCATAACTTGGATGGTTGTTGCTCGGTCCGCATCCCCGAGCAGAACACCGTGTGCCGTTGCCCAAAACACCGCTGGTGCCGGTCACCCATCCAAATTATGGGCGCGCATTCCACTGCTTAACTCCGGAGATCGACGCTTGCCGATACAACCGAAGCCGCCACAAGCGCGCCTATAATATATAAAATGTCATTATCCTAAACCCATTTTTTGGCCTAACTTATTTAGGATGGATGCCATCATCCTAAATGCATTTTTTATCATAACTTATTAAAGACGAATGACTTCACATTATCTGCAACACGTATGGCCCAATAACGGCCAATTGCCAACTTTCGTGTCGTTTTTGATAACTTTTTTGCCGAATGCCTTGCCATTAAAGAGTGTTGGGTACGCCGGTAAATTAAGTGTCAGCATGGCGAACGGCAAAAAATTGTCAAATAAGGTCTCTTTCTCCCGGCGGTGAGCTGTGAATCTACTTCTCTTTTTTTATTTTTTATATATATTTTTTTATTTTAAATAAAAAGTAATAATTTGCTGATTGGTTTTTACTTATTAATTTAAGTGGCAATTATTAATTTTAATTTTAATATGATTATTATTTATTTACATACCCACAGTAACTAACTGACCTATTTGCAGGATGACGAACCACCGGAAATAACCTATTGCGTTGTGGAAAACACAGGAACACTTACCCTGCAAGCCATAACCCCCACCCAACCAATGCCTTGCCAAGAAGAATTGGATGCCAAATTCGCCGAGTTAGTGGTAAGTTTAATTTAACTTTTAATTTTTACAATAATTCTAGAGGAAAATCCTTAACCTATAAGCATAAACTTATTGCTAAGGATAAATAATTATAAATAGTAAAAAAAGGTTAGTAAAGTATTTTTAGTAAGTGAGATAAATATGTGTATATATAAATATGACTTACAATAAAAACAAGGAACTTACTTATTCTTTGTGTACACTTACAACAACCATGACTTATAGTAGAGTACTCACAGGCATACCAAACATCATCATAACTTGTTTATGGGTTTAGCTTTATAGCCGGGTCAGTGAAGACTTTTTCGATGAAAGTCCTTAATAACAGCCCCGGTTTTAATTTTGTTTAGCTTTTTGTTATTTCATATTGTTTAAACAATATACACGTATTTATACAGGGTGTACAAAAATTAAGGGGTGAATCTGCAACAAAAAATAAGAAAAAACTTTATGAGCATGTGTCCTAAAAGGCCTACTTTCGGAACTATATGGTGTTAAAAATTTTAAAAAAGTCGTTTCTTTATCATGACTTTTATAATAGTTTGGATTTTTTTAAAAATTTAAGAGAAGTCTACTAGGCATCGAAAGAAATTTTTTGACGTACAAAAAAAATTAATACTGTCGTACTTGAGGTGTATACGGTAAATACTTTTAGAAAAAATGGTACCCCCTAAAATGAGAAATATTTAAATAAACTTTTGTTTAGTTTTAAACAATTTTAATCTTTATTTTTTTTTATTTGATGTAAGGTTTTCGCGTTAATAGAATGAAAAAAATTTGGCGTAGGCATTTAATTTTGCTAACATCACCTTTTTTACATATTAGAGATTAACTTTCTACGCGAAAAATTTGTCAATGCATCAATATTTTAATTTTTAATTCATGTATTGATTGGTAAAGCAAACTAAGAAATCTTAACTTAACTACCATGTTATAATAAATAAAAAGCGATTTAAGCATGCCGAAAAATAATATTTATTTTCTTACGCTAAAACCAGAGATCAAATAAAAAAGTCACGGGAATCCGAAAAATTTTCTTTGAAATAGGCGGTGGCGTACCATGTTTTTCCCAAAAAAATATCCCTTACGGACGACACTGATGAAACATTTTTTTTTTTATATGTCAAAAAATGTTCTTTAATACGTAAAAGACGTCTCCCAAACTCCTCAAAAATATCTGTTTTGGTTAAAAAGCTATTGTAAAAAACTATTGTTTTTCCTAAATTTTAACACCCTGTAGTTTTAAAAGTAGAGCGTTATATGTAAATATAAAGTTTTTTTATTATTTTTGTTGGATAATCATCCCTTAAAGTTCGTCGGAAAAGTTGGTGGACACCCTGTATAAATATTATTTATATTGTTTAACAAAAATAATAATAAGTTTTATTTTTCTTTAAGAGATTTCTAATTTTAAACAATAAAAAAAATAAATACCAAGAAAAATATGAGGACTTTTGAGAATTGCCTTAATAACTTGACTATTAACAAAATACAAAAAAATCATCTTATTATTCTGTAACAAGAATAATTTATACACTTTTTTATGTTTTATAGGGCAATTTTTCAAACCAATTTTTTTTACATCAATATTTTAATTCTATTAAAAAGTCAAGTCAAAAGCATCGTACTTTATTTTGTTACTGAATTCGACATCATATGCTAAATCTGGAATGTAGCAGTTAAAACACTAATATTTCACAGAAGTCAATTACGATTGTCGTTAAATATTAGCATTAAAGTTATTTTAATACTACTTACTCTACACATTAACGTGAAAGTCTTTAGAAATGGCAAGCTTTAGCAAACATACCCACCAATATTTTTCTTTTTTTTTTAATAATGTTGCAGTTTAAGTTGAAGCTATCAATTTAGTTATCAGTCGGTATCACGTTTAACAGTGTAACGTGTATATGTATACATTTATGAAAAAGCTACACCCAGAAATATTTATCTCATTGTTAGTTAAATACAGAAAATAAACATATTAGTCCCTGGGCCAGTAAAGAAAAGAACCTCATGATAAGAACAATTTTAAAACCTTTGAGAGGGTTTTTTCTGACGAGTCTACCACGAATATTCATACCTCCATTTATGGAAGCGGTGCTTTAACCCAGCTTATCAATGTCGAATGTTTCGGGTTTTGAACTGGGCCAACGCGTTACTTTTTTGTCGGAAGTTTACCACAATGTTTTAATCCAATTTTTAAACATTTTGCTAAAAATGGTAAGAGTTACAGTCATGAAACCATAAAGCTCCAACACATGTTTCGGGTATCGAACTAGGCGGGTTTTGTGATTGTAACCCTTACAATTTTGACACAATGTTTAAACATTTTCTGTAAAACATTGTGGTCAACTTGTCCGACAAAAAAGTGTTGCGTTAGCTTAGTCCGACACCCAAAACAGTTGATATTGACAGGCTAGGTTAAAGAGCCGCTTTCGTACATGGCGGTATGAATATTCGTGGTAGACTCGTCAAAAATAACCCCCTAAAAGGTTTTAAGGTTTAAAAGTGTTTTTTCTTATCATAAAGCCCATTTCATTACTGGCCCACGGATTTGTTATGTTGGTATGAGCTAATGTAAAATTATATTTAAGTAATTTTTTTTAGTGCTTTAAGCAGTACTTTTTAATATATTATGGTGTCAACAATATAAAAATTAAAACCTAATAAATTTAATTAAGGTAGAGATTAATTAGACCTTTAATACTAAAAATAGCATTGCCAAATAAAAGGAAAAGGATATTTAGAATATTTATGAAAAACCAATATTTTTAAGTTGAACTGCATTATTACAACGATAAATTCGGGAATCCTTATTTGTATGGATTTTTGTATCCACTTATATTCGGCAGCGTACTCGATGCAATCAATTAAGTTTCAGTGTGTTCAACACTAGCAGGTATTTCTGGTTAGTCTAGAACGTTAGTCTGAACGCCTAGAACTAAACCATCTTGACTTTGCTTTGAACCTTTTAGTGAGAAAGCGTACCAGCCAGACCAAAAAATAGCTATGCTTGAAAATGTTAAAGTAAGGTCTTTTTTTTGTAGCTCTCTGTTTTCTTTACGTCACTCTCAAATTGTTAGATTAGTGGAATATACACTGTTTGGTATGTACCATATCTTAATCTGACGCGCTCGACAATTTCTGATGGATATATTTTTATTGTTTATGATCGGCCCTGTACGAGGCTTATTTTTGGTGGAGATACTTAACCGGGCACAAGGTATCCTCCGGTATATTAATCTGCCGCACTGTAGTAAATCCCGAAATCCCCTCTTGGGCTCCCTACCATTGATAAAACGTGGAATAAAAAATTTCCTGCTTAGTGCAATTAGATAGTAATCCTGTTTGGTATTTTTGTTACGTTCTTGGCAGCTTGGTATTTTTTAAAGCCAGATCTACGTTTTTGTATTTAAAACATGTACTTACTTTAATCGTTTAGTCGTAAAAAGTATTTCTAAGTCATCTGGTATCCTGTGTGGTCCACCTCTAAACCAATCGTCGGTCCCTACAGACATGCTATTAAAAGATTGCTCAGATATTACCAGAAAGCCATATGTTTGAAAAATGCAATTACCTTTACATATCATCAGGTAATTTCCGCGTATTACACTATCCCGAGGTATCATAATATGAAAGTTACAACCATAACAGATGCTGGAGTAAATGAGTTTTTGTAACGCATTATAGAAAAACGATTTAAATGCTTAGAGACATAAATAATCAACGATCACCAATAAATAACACTAGTCGACTTGATTTTTGTTACACGTAAACTGGCAGGTAATTTTATTACCGATGACCACCCTATTTAAAACGATAACATAATACATTTAGTTACAGTAGATTGGTGGAAAAACTGTAAATTACGTTAAATACTTATATATATAACGCCGCCCTGTATAATCCCAATCGATGAAACAACTAAAAATACATTTTTTTATATTTTTACGTAGCTTCCAGTTATGTATTTTATCAAGAATCGTCCTCTTTTATTTACTAAGTTCAAAAATGGTTTATTTAATTTTAAATTTTATTTTATGCTGCTATGCTACTTATTTGAATGACCTAAAGTGGTTTTAATTTTTTTGTCTCTGGAAAATAAAGCAAGATACAAAGAAAATACATATTACTTAATCTGGAAAAAATATAAAAACTTTATAAAAAGTCATTGGCGTAGTTTCTTTTCCTAATAATATTGGCTGTGGTGCGACCTGAGACGCTACTGGACCCAATGATTTTTAATATAGGTAGAGCTTTACCAGCACCCTAGTACATTAAATAAGTGTCCAAATTTCATCTAAATTGGTTAACGGGTCCTTAAAATATTTAAAAAACAACAACTTTTTTTTAAAAAATGTACCGCTCTGTATCTTACAAATAAGACAAGTCCGGACATATGTTTGTAGAAACTTTTTTTTCATAAACAAAACATAAGAAATTATCCCCTTAAGTTTCGTACAGAAGTTAGACTCCTTGTATTTATTTTTTGGTAAATTTTTTTAAAATAAATAATCAGTAATACTAAAATTTAAAAAGTAAATATTTGTTGGACTGCCAATAACTTCATATTTGCGAAAATAAATAAATAAATACATTTTGAAAAAACGGGGACATTAAAACATTTGGTTAAAGTTAATTATGATAAGAATATAGTTTAAATTAAAAACATTTAATAAATGACCTTTTAATTTGTTTTTAAAGCATTAAAGTGTCGTGAAACTTAAAATTAATTGTTAGCATCATCATTATGACCTTTTCCTAAAAATCTAGAAGCTGTCAGTAATAAGCATTGGAGGTAACGTTTTTATTGGAATATAAAAAGGAATTTAAACATATTAAAGAATTACTCTTAAATACTAAGGCGATATTTTAGAGGCTAACTATTTAAAAGAACCGTGGAAAAAATGTATTTTTTAAATATTTTCTACCCAAAATATAATTATTTATATATTTTTTATAACAAGTATTACAGCAAAACCTAATGTAGTATACCAATATTTTTATTATATAAGTAACTTTTTTATTACATCTAAAATTTTGTATAACAAAAATAAGTTAAATTTTGTTGATCAGTGTAATTTTTTTGCTGACGAAAATTGATTCTTTTTGGTATCTGTTATTATTCTATTACATAAAATTTTTCTTACGTTATTTACCACACGTTTATTAAAATATGTAATAAAATAGAAAATGTTTGGTTGCATTTCATTATGTAAATATTTTAAACATAGCCATTATTTCTGACATATGGTTTCAGGTTTAATTAAACTTTAATAGAAAATAACTAGTTTGGGCTGACCAGCATAAGGAGACTTGAAGTACTGAAAAAATAATTCTAAATTTTGATATTATTAATATACAGTCATATACCGTGCTAAAAAAATGTGTTTATTTTTAAAACAGTACTGTGAAAATATAATTTATGATAATAAAGAAAATGTAAAGGTTTGCCAATATTATTAATATAACGAAGTCTATTATCGAGACTAACAGATTTTGACAACAATCCTTGGAAAATCGTTGATCTCAAAAATTTTATCAATATATATTTCGAGAGAAAACCAAATTTTCTACAAAAAGCTTTTTTCCTAATTCGTAAATTGTCGTTACCTTTTCCATGAAATTAGGCTTTGAACATTGATTTTTTTTAGTTTTGTTTTTCGGGTTAAAATTTTTGTTGCTATTACAAATAAGTATTAAAATAAAACAAATACATGTTTTTAAAGAAACTTTGATGCGGTACAAAGAAGGTTTCTTAACATTTTTTAATAATTCGATGTTGAAGTTGAATCCAAAAGTAATTTGTTGAATTTTTTGCGTCGAATACATTTTAAGAACTACATTTCATACATAAAACATTCTGTTTATTATTAGGGTGTGCGAATAATTCGAACTTACGAATTATTCGTATCGAATCAAATATCAATATTCGATTCGAATCTCGAATCGAATAATTTGTAATAATTCTAAAAAATTCAAATAATTTGATAAATTTCGAATTATTCGAATTTTTTCGAATTATTAGGAGTTATTGTAGTAAACGGAAGTTTTTAAAAATATTCAATTTGGAATTTGTTATGTTTAATATTTAATTATAAATTTGACAAATAGCATACATTTTATTTGAACCAAAAAATTTAATTACACAAATAAAACAATTGTTGAAATATTTTTTGGAGCCAAGAGAATAAATTCTTTATCCTTAAGCTAAAAAACTATTCTTGTTCTTCAATATTTTTTTAAAATGAAGAATTTTATACTTTTGTTTTGATTCAAGAAAAGTATTTTCTTCCGGATGGTATTCTTAAGTCAGAATTATGGCTCCTGAATCAAGTTCATTTTTTTTTATTAGTGTATGTGTAACCTTTGTGTAACCTTTTTCTCATATTTTTCTTTTCAAAAATTATATTAAAAATTATAAAAGGTAAAATGAATTGGAAAATTCAAAGATTGCTTGCTACTATAATAGTATTAATTTTATCTAGATTTTTGGTTACTGACTGGGATAAATATATATTAAAATTAGGCAATTGTCTTCTTCGGATAATTCATTTTTAATCAAAAAGGATATTATGGGTCATTAACATATTTTGATGCCGGATGGTATGGAATCTCAATTGGACAAAATAGAGATTCCATTCATATATTGATAATTAGTAAAAAATTTGCATTATTCGTGAATTATTTAAAAATTCTCGAATTATTCGTCGAATTTCAAATAATTTGAAAATTTGAATTGTTCGATTCGTTTCGAACGATATTCGCACATCCCTACTTCTTAAAGTTATTTTAATAATCTTATTGATGTTAACCTAATAATTTATTAGGTTAACATTAACAAGATTATTAAATTGAAGATATGTTCTGTAGTTCGGCGGCTTCGTTTAATGAATGGTATTTATTTGGGTACACGCCAACAATTAAATTAAGAGTACTAAAAAACCAAAAAAATTAAAACAAGTAAAAAGATGATTAAAAATCGACGTTTTGGTGGCAAATCTGCTACCGTTGTTAAGACAAATTGAATAAAAAATAATAAAAATAAAAATTTCCTATTATTAAGGTTTTAAAATTTAAAATGTATATCTTTTTTTTAGGATATTCTAAAATCTTTGACGTTAAATGTCAGAAATGTTTGTTTGGGTGTAGTGTCACTTGTTTAATTTTTTTGTTTGTGTACCCAAATAAATACCATCCATTAAGATTATTAAAATAACTTTAAGAAGTTATTAAATTAAAGCAAGATAAAACATACTTCAAGATCAGAATGATAATAAACTAAATTTATTTTAAAATGTTTCGGTTAAGATATTCCGTTTGGTTACTTTTTAAATAATGTTTGATATCGTTTGAAATGACATATACAAAAATTAATAAAGAAAAAATATTTCATTTGTCAATGTTTTTAATCATTTTTACTGATCTTATTGTTCTTAAGTACAGATATATAGAGTCTCCTTTTTTGGGTTCAGATATTTTCTGTAAATTAATGTATTCTGTTATCAGTGCAGGATTAATCCTATAAGCAAATTAAGCAATTTCTTAGGGCATCACGTTGTGAGGGGGCTTAAAGAGCCCCCAAGAAACAAAATGCATTTTGTGTATGTTTTGTAAACGTAAAGACCTTTTTCCATGAAATTAAGCTATGGATCTTTTTTTTGCTTCTTTAAAATTTTAAATGTAGCAACGCTAGAGGAGCCAACAGAAGTAGATTGCTTGGGACTTAGGGCACCAGATCTTAATTGAACACTGCCTGTGATTCCCCAATAACACCGGCATACAAAAAAGCATTTTGTGCACCGGACGCGACCTATCTAGGGGCGTGTTTTTTGACCTGCTTAATCCGAATCTCAAGTCAGTTTAGGCCGTACACACACTCCAATTTCGAATAAATTGCAAAGGACCGTAAAAAATAGTTAAAAAATTTTGTTAATTTTAAGGTTTTTTGTAACTTACACAAAATTGGAGGGTGTACGGCCTAAAATAATTTGAAATTCGGATTAAGTGGGTCAAAAACGTGCCCGTGCATAGGTCCCGTCCAAATTACAAAAAAAAATTCATATAGTATGGGCTGGTGCACAAAAAAGTTTTTGTACACCGGACGAAACCTTTCTACAGGCATGTTTTCGACCCGCTGAATTCGGATTTTAAATCAGTCTTGGCCGCACACCCTCCAATTTTTGGTACATTTCAAAAAACGGAAAATATTACAAAAAATTTGTACCATTTCTAACGCTTTTGGCAATTTACTTGAAATTGGAGGATATAAGCTTAAACTGAAATTCGGATTCAGTCAGTCAAAAAACATAACCGTAGATGGGTCGCGTCCGGTGCACAGAAAACTATCTTTTTTGTGTGCCGGTAAAATTATTGTCTTGTTAACTATGTGTAAAATAACCTATACCATAAATTATAAATCAGTCAAACAGATAAATGCTCTTGCACAGTCATTTATTGTTTATGTTAAATAAAAGGTGAACGACTTTTATCACAAAAACGAATGAACGCAATTGCAAATCTTCTTAACCGTTACAAATATTATTCCGCCATTCCGAGTTGTACAATTTAATAATTGTAATAATTACGATCAAGTAGCAGGTGCCTGAAATTCATTGGTCAGGATAAACGTTAGATAATCTTTTATTTCTTTTATAGTTAAACAAAGAGATTCCACGGTTATCTTGATTTAAATGCTGATCGTTTATATTGATTTAGAAATAGTTTTCACTAATTGTAATTTCTTGATGTAAATCGCAATGGCATGTCGAGTTTCATTTATTTGTGGGAAGTCAATTGTTTTTCTTTATGAGCTTTTACTTAAGTTGTGAGAGCGAAGTGGGTATTTAATAAGTTTTGGTTTAAAATCTATTTAACAAACAAAGGTATTAATAAGGACGATCAATAATGAAAGCTTACTTAAGGACTGAGATTACTATTCGCCGGCTATTATCCATGTTAGTAACAATATTTTCCGTGCAATCGTTTTATTATTAAACTATATAAATTATATAAATATTTTGACAAAAACCTTTTTTAAACAACGCGAATACCTAAATTCAAGTTAGATATTTAATTTAAAAAAAATATCTTAAACGATAACCTATTTATCAATTCCTATTTTAAAAAAATTTTGAAAAACACAAATAGGAAGGCATTTTTTAGGTGCCTACAAATGTTTTTTTTAATTTGTAAGTAATAAATACATTTATTATCCAAATATACTACTCATTATAGTAGGGAAGTTAGTGCTAGATTTTGAAGTCAGGGTAGGGTAGCCCAAGAGGGGGATTTCAGGATTTCCTACAGCGCGGCAGAATAATATACCGAAGAATACCGTGTACCTGATTAAGTACCTTTACCAAATATGAGCGCCGTATACAGGGCTGATCCTAAGAAACTAAAATATATTTATTAAAAATTTTCAAGCCCGTCAGATTAAAATAGGGTGAGTTACTAAACAGTGTATATTTCACTAATCTAACAATTTAAGACTGACGTAAAAAAGCGGAGGCCTACAAAGTTGTATAAAAATCTCGTCATTTTAACACTCTTGAGCAAAACTATTTTTCTTTTTACTTTGAAGATAATAATTTAAGAATAACGAAATATATATAATCCGATACGATTTAAACGATTTTCACAAGCCGCAATATTATCAGTATTTTTTGACATATTTAAAAATCTATAGCCGCTTTTCCCACCGATGACAAGGTATACATTAAATAACATTTTTTTCTTATCATCTAAGCTTTTCAACCCAATAGGTCTCTATGACGCCCGAGTAAATCCCCATTTAGCATCGGGGCTCCTCTACTATCATTTCATAACGACTAAAAATTCTAAAAATTACAGTTTTTCCCCAATGTCCAGTGACCGCCAAAAATATTAAACAATGTGAAAAACTTTTTATTTTTAATTTTAATTTTAAAGCTTGTCGGTAGGGTTTTTGAACACCCTGTACATAAAAAGCCAGTGGCGTACAGTGGGCACAAGAGCCAATATTATTGAGAGAAAATGTATGCCACTGGCTTTTCATGTAGTTTTTTTTATTTTTGTTTTCTATAAAGCAACTAAAAATACAACTTTTTACGATAGTAAACTTTTTGTATCTGGATTCGTATTTAAGATATTTAAAAAACAGACATAAAAAAATTTAACGCCCTATATCTCAAAAACGAAGCAATTCCGGACATAAGTTTATAGATACTTTTTTTATAAAATGACGTAAGAAATTACCCTTTAAAGATTGGTATCGTAGGTAGGAAAAAACCTTTATTGTAATTTGAAAACAAGTCATGTTTAAACCACTCTGTACATTCAACCTTCAAAAATTTTTGTGGGAATTTATTTTCTCATCAAGCAGGACTTTTTATGAAAAAATACTCTTTTCATAATGTTAATAATTAAAAGGTTCCCATTTGGTAAGAACTTTCGAAGACACGCTGTTTATAAAAACCGATAATTTTCCAAACTAGCAATTAAAAGCAACTTAGTAGGCTCTGTTGGAAGTAAATAACTTCCCATTATAACATTTTACTCACAACCAGACTTGCAGTCTCAAAAAAGAAAAGGTAAAAGGCGCCATTAAGTTGCTTGCACACGTCATATCAATCAATTTAATTTAAAAATCATAAAGGAATGCTAATAGGAAAAGTATCTAAAATATCGTGTGGATGGATCTCTTGCATATTTTTTAACTTAAATGATGATTCTGCTTGATAACTTTCTTCACCATATCTGAAAATATTATTGTACAATTAACTTACGTTTAATTAAATTATATTTCTAAAATGCAGAATGCAGTCAATTATATTTTTTGTCTGTTGTTTTTTATCCTAATAAGTCTATGTTCTTAATCCATTTTTGACCAAGGCTTTACATTTTACATGGTAGCTACAACAAATATATACCAGATGCTATATTTATATCTTTTTTTTTGTAAATTTGATTAAATTTTATTGTTAAATTACATATATTGCAATAGGATTTGGTATATATTTAGTTAAAAAACATCCTTACATATTTCTTTAAAAGGATTTTTAGTTTTTTGGCCACTTGTACAAAATTTATTTTGATTTAAGAATACGTCAAAACCCTTTCATTATCCGTTAAGGCGCGATTCATACTTGCGGTACAACCCCGGTTTGTTCTCAGTTTGATGTCGGTCCCATATAATCTGTCGTGTTTATATTAACGATACACCTTCGGTTCATTCCCGGTCTGATACATTTTAGGCTTCCACTTTCTCTCACTATGCACGTCTGCTTCAGCCTTTTTTCAAAAGTTGATGCCTACAATATTCTTTGAAATATATTAAACTTATTAAATAAATTAAATAACCGAGACTGGAGCGGTATCGGTAGTATGAACAGGCTTATTTGTTTTGCACGTAAGGATATTTTATCGGAGCGAGATCGAATTGAGAACGAACAGGGATTGTACCGAAAGTTTGAATCGCGCCTAAAACTGATCCGCTAAATATCTTTACTCAGAAAAAATAGGTTAGTCTTAATAAAATTACTATTTAAGAGTTTTTACCCGTCCCTTTAAATCCAAAGTCCGATCAAAACGGCTTGTAACGATATAACATTTGCTGAGTTCCAATATTAGATTTACATAAGCATTATAATTATTATTGTAAAATATATTTAATTAAATTGTATTCTTTTCGTTCTCTCTCTTTTGAAAAATATAATATTGGAACTTGCCTGCGGTTAGTTTTGTCGGTAACGCTTGATGTTTGCATTTAGTGATTTCAGTGTTATTTTTGCATAAGCATTTTGGTTTGAATTTAATTTGCGAAAAGGGTTATTTAGGTATGAAGGCTATAATTATTTTGTAAAAATATCTTGCAAAGGGCACATTGGGCAGTAGAGAGTTGGCTGTTATTAGGCAAAGTGTTTTTAGTAAAAATTAAGCAAGTTTAAATATTAGGGATAATCAACACTACATTGTTATCTGGGCAAATAGAGAAAGAAAACGCCTTGGTTTCTAATATTTTACCGGCTGAACGGCTACTACAAACATAATATTTCTAATTTTAACATAAAATGGTTTTGTTACAGGTGAGTAAGAACTCTAACAATGTAATTACTTATTCTTGGTATTGCCAAAAAAATTATTGCCTTGGTCCGAGGACACGAGTGCCACCAAGGTAATGAGGAAGCTCATAAAGTGAAAAAGTTGGATGCTGTGGTATTCCGTTATGTTAAGTAAGGTCATCTGATAGATCATGGATCATGAGGGAGTCCCAAAACTGGTGGAATCAAACATCAGAAAAGCGCCAAGCAAAAAAGTTCATAAAGGCATACTAGCCGGAATTTACAAGAGACCTTCTGGATTACAACCTGAATGCGGTACGAATAATAGTGAGTCAACTTAGTCATTGCAGGCTGAATAAACACCTGAAAACTATGGGCCTGGCAGAAGAAATCTTATGCAGGTTCTGCCAGAAAAAAGAAGAAGCCGAAGAACACTTATGGTGCTATTGTGAAGCCTGATGCCGTCTGCGGTTTGCAAGGCTGGGTAAGAAAAAACCCAAAGTGGCATGAATTACCAAGAAACCAATTTCAAACATGGAATCTAGTTAAAAAGACCGGCTTGGATAGCGTGCTTTAACAAATGAATGGAGGTTTTTCAATAAATCTGAGCAGATGCAGTGATAACAGATATACGAATCTATCTCCAAGATAATCTAATCTACTATAATCACCTAAAAGTTTCTATAAAGCTGTTTTTGTTTCATAGTCCGCATTCTGGGCACGACTTTTGCTCAAACTTTTGGTATTTCATTTAGTAAATTATGTTTGAAGCCAACAAGACGCACAAGTTTTTGTTACAATTTTGGAACAAAAATATTTTGTTTGCAAGAATAAAGACATTGTCTAGAACAATATTGATTTCTGTGGACAGATCTCAGATTTTCAATATTTGGATTTTAGAATCTTATACTGGCATTGGTTGTTTTTTATTGAATTTTTGATGTTTGGTCTTTACCCTAAAGTTTAAAAAAATCCAAAATAAAATATAGTTTCGTTGCATTTATTACTAAGCAATATTCAATTTTGTCACCCTTAAACAAAACATTAAAAAGTCACTGGTAGCACTGGTAGCAAGTACATTTAAACCTTAATTTACCTTTACACTACGTTATTCTAACACAGAGAAACATTTTCGGTATTACCGTGATAAAACTCCTCTCATCTCACATGTCCAAATGACTTATGCATGTCAACTATTTGATGCATTGCATTCAAAATTATCATCGAAGATTTCAATAGCGTGAAAGTTGCTTTGAAAACGAAAATATTTTCGTTGATTTGTTTTTGGTCGGTTGTCGACATGCGATCGTGCGATAAAAAAGAATTTCCCTTTGACATAATATTAGTGGAGAAATTGGGACCTTTCATAAGCATAAAAATAAATGTTACACATATTAGTGATAAAATTAGATTAAACTTTTCAAACAATAATTCTAAGAAATGCCAATGTTGGTCATTACTAATTAGCTTTAATTTATTATAAATAGCTAGAAGTTTTGGAGGGATTCTATTTTAAATGAAACATTATAGGTAGGAGCTCGGTCCACACGTTTTGCAAAGAAACATCAACAAAATAATATTATTTTAGTTGTTCGTAACTTCACTGACCCACTGTTTATAATGAAATATCTTAGGATAATTGAATTGCACATACCGCAATTCATTCATAGATGTATAATAACTTTCATTTAATGATGGTAGTTTGTTGATGAGATAGGCATAATAAGTACCCACATACTAAATAATAAATCAAGCGACTATCACACAATTTAGTCATTTTTTTTAAATATCGATAATAGAATTGCATATTTTATTTTTTCCGTAGGAAGAACTAGATCTGACAGCTCCCAATAAGGCGGCCATGTTAAGTCTTCCACCTCAAAAGAAATGGCAGATTTATTGCTCACGGAAGGGTGGGGAGGACACAATGGATCAGGATCATGCACCTGAACACTATATTGAAAGACTGAAAACATTAGCTACAGTAAGTCGGTTGTATTTCCATACTACACTAAATCATAATATATTAACATGTATATAATTTACACTTTAGAATCATAAAATTAAATAACATCACATTTACCCCATTACTACCCTTTATCTTTATGATACAGAGTATCCGACTACCTGTATATTTTTACCACCTTAAAATTCAGTCTTTATAAAAATGTAACATATGTTTGTTATTGTTATTTCCAAAAATATTGGATTTATTGATCTCTCAAAATTTACTGCATCGCATGTAAGAGCATTATTTGACAAAGAAAGTTTTCTACATACAAGGTTAAAAAAGGGCTTTTAAGCTATACGTTAATCACAAAATAATAGTTTCACCAAAGTTACATTACTTTCTCATAATCTTTTGTTAATATTGGGAATATTCTAAAGCTTTAATGCTTTTTTTCTGTAACCTTGTGTGTTGCAATTTTTTATTGTCAAATAATACTCTGAATTGCCATGCAGATTTAATTTCATTTAAATAAATAAAAAAAATCAAAATACCCCTAACTTATGTTACAATATTTTAAAGGGAAAAGGGATGGTTAAAAAATATATGTACATAGTGTTCCATTTAAAAAAACAAAGTTGCCTTATATTGGAAAATCGACCATTTTGTTTTTGTGTTAACGAAATGTTATAGGGATGTAATAAAAAACTTTTAAAAAATCTGCGAAGGCCTCATCTTGATAACTTTATTAGTTCTAAAGTTATTCGCGATCAAAATAGGTCAAAATATAGTCGGACTCCCTATATATTATGTATATTTATTATAAACTAGATTGAACCCCGTCGTATTTTGATGGGTTCATAATTAGAAAAGTGGAAATGTAACAACAAAACAAAATAAATCAAAACGCATCAAAAACGAAAACTGTCACGTAAGGGAAATACCACCTATATAAATTTACCATATAATGCCTTAATATTAGCTACCCCTGTACCATCATACATTTTGCTCGAATAATGCATGTGTTGCACGATATCAACTGTGTGCAATACTTTGGGCCAGTCTTGCAGTAGTATTTATAGCTTGGTGGAGAAAGATAAGTAAATTTTATTTTTAACAACACAAAACCCTTTCTTTAAAATGTCGCAAGTCACAAGAATCGCTAGTCCGGCAGCGTATTTCCCGATGCCAACCTGAATCAGCACGTTTCGGCTCGAGAACCGTCCGATGGCATGCGATCGCGAAAATTAACGTTCCCCAACCCGGTTCAGCGCGTATTACTTCCCCCAACTCGATTCAGCGCGCATTGCTGAATTAGTTTGGAGAATTTATTATTTGTGAAATGAAACGTAAGCACGTGCTATCGTATTAAAAGGCTTGCAATCTTGCATATACAGGGTGCTCAATAAATATCGTGTACAAACGGAAGGGGGTGATTCTTTGGCTTATTTTATGACAGTTAGGTAACAGTAGACCCATGGCACCTCTATCAGAATATGTCGAGAATCTGCCGCAGATTTAAAAAATGTGAAAAAATACAGGGTCTCATTTTGTTCTGATAAATATACCTAACTACTGAATAAAATCAATAAAATAATTTCTATTCTCGTAAGTTTTATTGTAATGAATAATACATAAATTTATGCTTAAGCTTAAGACTTATTATTTATAACATTAGAGTGTATTAGCAAATCATTATAATTCTTTGCTATTAGTGAGTTTTAGCATTCGGGCGATTTTGGGAAATATTCTCTCCCAAATTTCTTTTCACCTTTTTAATTCTGTGTCCTGATTCTAAGCTTGATGGACGCCCTGCTTGCACTCTCTTCGCGCCTTTTGAGAATCCAGGGCGTAATTTCCTACGAGAAATTGATCCAGGTTGAACTCGAATGTATCTTTTAAAAGATCTAGTCCCAATTTCCGCAAAGAATGCTGACAACTGTGCAGGCGTAACAATTTTTTCAAGTCTGGAGTTAGTTTTTTTATTAGATTGTTTAAGGAAGCATCCATGTTTGAACTAGCTAGGTTAACTAAATTTTGGCAGTTAAGTTGAAAACGTTTTACTTCCGCATCGCTTCCATTATCTGTGTTTTCAGAAGTAGAACCTGATTCAGAATTTACTTCATCATACTGAGTTCTATTGTCCGATATTGAAACTTGCTCTACGTCGTGAGACGTGGATGGTATTATTGAAACTGACGGTGTAGTCATAGAAGAAAAAAATCTTTAAACTTTTCGCTTAAATTTCCTAGCGCTAATTGCGCAAATTCGATTTTATCTGCTGAAGACAATAACGGGGTAGTTTTAATATTGTCATATTCTTGGTTGACAGCACATAAGTGCTTACAAAAGGCTCCTCCTTGGCCAGCAGGACAGTCACACATTTCTATATCTGAAAATACTTTATAGCTAACAGCATTTTTTGCTGTTGACTTAACTTCGAACTCATATTCGCTTATTTTAGAAATACTGCAGTTTGCAGAGGCTCGAACCAATTTGTTGTAAACTAAATCATTCTTAGCAATCCTACTATTTGCATACTCTATTAGACGTAATTTATGGTATTTTTCGAATGATGTCGCTATAAAATCAACCAAAGCACACATGTTGAAGGCTTTACACCTTTCCAACACAATATCCTTGAAAATGCGAATGGAAGACTCTACTATGTTATTAGTGTTTTGGCCTCGTGTTGGTAAGTTTTTACGGAAAGCCAAACACCATTCTAAACGTCTCTTCCAAAGTTTTCCAATGTACATTAAATAATTTGGGTATGTTTTTGCAATAGAATCATTCTCAAGTTCCTCCATTGATTTAAGAGCTGCTTCTTCAGATAATGAGTACAATACTTTTCTAAAAAGGCATATTAAGTGTTTTCTATCGTCTTTTTTAATTTTGTGGTTACTGTCCCATAACCATCGCCATAGAGCTTGCATTATATGGAAAATGCAAAGCAGTATAGTGCTGCTCGGAAAACAAGATTTTAGGGCATTTCTCTCAGCAGCACTGTCGTCAGTCATTATAAGATTGGGTCCATCCTGTCCGCTAAAACCATCAGGTCCTATTAATTTTCTGAGTATAGAAAAAGCCAGCGAATAATTTTCTTCCGTTTGAGCCGTATGTAATACAATACCTAGTGGTATTCCACCAATTTTTGATGCGGCAAATAAAAAGGTAACTACAGTGTTTGTCTGATCACAGGATCCACTAGAGTCCACAAAAATGATATCTTTGGAAAAATTCATACTATGCGATCGTCTCATGATTGGGGTGAGAACTGCAACAATCATATGTTCTTCATCACACAACACTTCAATACAGTTTGCATCATAGAAAGATTTTTTTTCCTTCAATACTTTAATTACACTGCTAGCATCGCGTTCCCCAAAATTTGTTTTTCTAAAAAATTATTTAATACTAACTTATTAATTCAAAAAGAAAATAGGATAGTCCCTGAATACATACCTATAGGCAAACGTAGCAAAAAAGTGAGGAAATCTGAATTTTTGATAATGTCATAAGGATAAATATGTATGAGTAAATCCTAACTCATTTTGCTTTTGAAGCTTCGGAAGACTTGAGCTTTCTAAAGGGAGGTCAAATAAATTAAGTAAAATTATTTTTTAAGTTTTATTGAAAACAAACATAATTTGACCCAAATAAACAAACAGGGCAAGCTAAATAAAACCGTTCAAAAAAATTCAAATTTTGCTACATTTTTTGCATTTTGTAAGAGCTGCAATTATTACACTTATATTATAGAAAATTTTTATCTTCTTTAAAAAAGACTTACTTACCGGTATTTTTTTGCAAAAAATAAAAAATGTTGCAAAATTTACATTACAATTTAGATTTCGCTGGCGACTTTTCCCTGTTGCCAAAGGTGCTTTTGATTTATTTAAACAACTGTGCTGACATTTTAATATTTTTTATAAATATATCGAATTGGATGAGGAAACGTTTTCCATACTACCCAATTTGAGAATGTTGCTTCGGAAAAATCAGAAATCCAACTATCTACCCCTTTTGAAAAGTTATTGTCTTCAAACTTACTTCTAACGAGTGCTGTGAATTTTTCGAGGTTATGTTCTTCACTGTTGAATTCCACCACTATACAACTGTTGTCAAATGCAAAGATATCTTTTATTTCGGACATATTATCAGTATTATCACGGCGGAACATCCTTAATAATAGGTATCACTACTTGTTATTGTGCACTATACGACTAATAGTAATACATTACAACGCGTAACATACATTCGTTACTAATCGATCATCATATTACTGCGTATTACTTCTTAATAATGATAAAAAGAATAAAATATGCTTGGCGCCACATGCAAGTAGTATGGGATGGCAAATATCGCTGAATAAGGTTGACATCGGGAATTACGTGCTGAACAAGATTGGCGTCAGAAACATTATCGTTCGGCTCCTATCGGTAGCGTCTTCTCGCTGAATAGGGTTGGCATCGGGAAATACGCAGTCCGGCACTGTAACGTGGTATAGCTGATACTAAGAATAATTATGAAGTCAAGTCGACCTGTACTTTTTTAATTTGCAACAAAAATAATGTTGTTTTTACAGAAAAGATTAAAATAAAGCAATATAATAAATAGTGTTGAAAGGACTCAGTAACCTGGCCTTTTTTTTAAGTCTTGTAACTTTGTGCAGTTTAACTCTTATGAACTTGCTGCAAAATGTGGCTAAGTGTTCTTAAAATAACAAGTCTGGGTAAAATATAAGAGCATAACAAAACCCTCTCCCGACCCCCAAGACCACTAACCAAAGCCAACCCTTTATATTTTCTTTACCCCACGGTATATGAGGAACTATAGGGGGTGCCAAAGTTGACAGTAACGTCACTATTTTGTTATCCGAAATTAGTAGGCAGGTATTTACCCAAGCCACGTGGGGTACTACTTCTACTGTGTATACTACCCCTACTTCTATGTGTATACTTACACATACATTTTTGATCTTACAAAATAGGTTTTTATTTTTAAGTACATACACTTCTTTATTTTTTTTTCTTTAAATGAGCTAAATTTACTTTTATTTACCTAATTGTTTACTTATCTATTTCTAGCTACATTACCCCGACTCCAACATAGAAGAAGAAGTGAGAATGAGAACCAAACAAATAGACGCACTTAAAACGGCATTAAGGACATCGACGCACAGTTTCGTCATTAAATTTATCGAACTGGAAGGCCTTCAAGTACTTTTAGATTTTTTAGAAGCAATGGACTATTTTACTGCCCAAAGTTCCATACATACTAGTATCATTGGCTGTGTAAAAGCACTTATGAATAATTCTGTAAGTAAAATATGATATAATTTAAAGTACATAATAGTACCGTCATTAGGCTACCAAAAAATCAACTCTTGGGTTAAATAGCTTTAATATTACTGTTTTCTCGGATTATTGGGGCTTAGTTGTACCACGAGTACCAAAACCACTATAATATTGTAATGGATGTCTTGTCGGTAATTAATTATTATATAACATATGAATTAAATAATATATGAATAGAAAACCTTATTCGTATATGCATAAAAATCCGCAAGACATAAATATGATTTAATGCGACCATTGTGATTATCAAACTTTTTGGAAAAAAATTAAAATGCGTTTTCTCTGGAATAAAACTCCCGATGATATCGAAATATTTACATGCGTTCAGTATTAATCTACAATATTTTTATTTGTAGACTGGTAGAGCCCACGTTTTAGCCCACCCTACAAGCATAAATACAATAGCTCAGTCCCTAAGCACAGACAATATCAAAACGAAAATAGCCGTCCTGGAAATTCTAGGAGCAGTTTGTCTAGTCTCCGGAGGTCACAAAAAGTCCTGGATGCAATGCATCACTACCAGAAATACGCTTTTGAAAGGACTCGGTTTCAGGGCATTATTAATGACCTTGACAGGTCTACTGGTATTTATAGGGATGAAGTTAACTTGAAGACTGCCATTATGTCCTTTGTCAACGCTGTGCTAAATTATGGATTAGGACAAGAAAACTTAGAATTTAGGTGGGTGAATTGGAGTTTTTTTTTACGATTACCTTCAACCTGTGTATCTTTATATTTTAGGAGTATTTATTTATAAATGAAAAATGTCCACATTTTATCAAACTTTGTTTTATGTTAATTTTAAAATCTCTTTTATTATTTCTATTACTTTTATATTTTTATACCGGTATGGAAACAGAACGGCTGACAATAGGAAATGCATGCATTTAATCCTTTCCACCAATCTACTATGTACTCTTCCACAATTCAACTCTGCAACAAGCGCGCCGATTGGCGCCAAACGAGCTCAAGGCATGACGGCTAACAGCTTCCACCTTTCGTCGTACCCTACCTTGAATATTGCCACTGCTTTAACATACTGTGAAGGTTATGCAATTTCCTATGTTCGGCCGTATCGTTATCATACCTGTATTTATTTAAATAGTTTTAAAATGATACAGGTACGGGGTTTGTGAAAAATCAGTATGAAGATACATTTCCACACTGCAGCACCTTACTGAATTACAATCGACTTTTTAGGCAAGGAGGTGTATCTGATACGTAATTGGTTGCGTAACACGTTTTTGTTTGTAATTAACAAAAGGGTAAAACACACTGTTACATCATTAAAAAGTAAAAAACACATAATAAAACAGTTAAAGTTTAATCAAAATTCGACATGTCCAAAATTAATTTTAATTTTTCTCATAAAATGTAAATAATAATTGAGAGAATTATTATAAGATATATTTCTAGGCCCCCAACGAGTTCTAATTTAACAAATTTAGAATTTTTGTTTTGGGAATTTTAACATGACGCACATGTTTGACTGCTAGGAAAGGATTCAATGTACTACAACGTGTTTCAATGCGTCGGAAGCTTAACTGGACATATTCCTTTTTGAATAAACACTCCGTATTTATTATTGATCTACCTTTTAATCATTTGATAATAATATTTAAAACAAAATACTATTTATTGAAAATTATCCTTGTGTTTATAGATTACACTTAAGGTACGAATTTCTACTTCTTGGTATTCAACCCATCATAGATAAACTAAGAGGCCACGAAAATGAAACTTTAGACCGCCACTTGGACTTTTTTGAAATGGTACGAAACGAAGACGAAAAAGAGTTGGCAAGAAAATTCCAGCAAGAACACGTCGACACTAAAAGTGCTACTGCGATGTTTGATCTGATACGAAGAAAACTCAGTCATACAGCTGCGTATCCACATCTTTTATCCTTATTGGAACATTGCCTACTTTTGCCCTTAAATTATGGGTCACATCCCCAACACTGGTTGCTGTTCGACAGGATAGTTCAGCAAATTGTGTTACAACAAAATGACGAATCAGGTACGTTACGTTAGACGTTAGTTATTTTACCCACAATATAATTACTAAAAATTATTTTATTAAAAAAGATATGTCTTTTTCTAAGTTTAATAAAAAAATGTTTTTAGAAAGCAGTTTATAATAATTTTTGTATAAACATTTTAGGTCAAAAGATCCTGATGTATCTCCAGTAAACTTAAATGTAAAAGAACTAGTTCATTTACTTGCAAAAGAAGAAGAACTAGTGGCAGCTAGAAAGAAAGCGGAAGAGCTAGAAAAAGAAAACTTGGATATGTCAAATCGATTAGCCAAAAAGAACAAGAGTTAGACCAAAGAACGCAGGAAAAAGAAGATATTGAAACTAGCTTAGCAAGGTAAAACTTATTATATAATAAATATTGATTAAAAAATTAATAAACCGAAAGTTTTATCGAAATAAAAAAGGTATTTTATGTAACAAAGATAATATGTTTTGTTTTTAGAATAAAAGAAAGACTAGAAAAAGAAACAGCAACACACATTGAAACCAGGCAGAGATTAAGTGAGATGGAATATAAGGCGGCGGAATTGGACAGACAAATAAATTGTGAGAGGGGAGAACGATTTAGATTAGGTAAGGAATTAAACAATAATTAGCAGCAATAACCAATATTATATTTCTTTTTAATTTAAATAAGATTCGAAGGAAATAATATTTCATTAACAATAAATATATCTTTATTGTAGCTCATGGCTTATTAAATTACACGTCTTATTTTCGTTAAATTTGTGATAAGAGATATACAGGGTATTTTCTAGTTACGGTACTGAAACTTTAGGGGTGATTTTTTAAATTACTTTATATAAAATAAAGTTCTTATAAAAATATATTCGGCTTTTTAAAACCAAAGTCGCAAAATGGTCATAGATACTGACGCGCCCAATAAAATTTCAGAGAGAGAGAGAGAGAGAGAGAATGTTTAATTTAATTTTCTTTAGATCATAGTGTCTATCGGTACTTTTGGAGTAAATTAAAGTGGCTTAAAGTAAGTTAAGACATATGTATTAGTTCTTTTTTTTAATAACATGTCAAAAAATTAGCCCCTAAAGTTTTGTACCGTAGTTTGAAAACATCCTCTTTGTGCCAACAAAAGGACCGAAGTATACCTACCTAAAACCTAAGTGTTATTTTTAATATTTTCAGAAAAAGGTATTCTTTATAAGGATTTATTTTATTATTTAAGGAAAAATGAAAAAATATTATTTTAAAAGTAAATCAATTAATATAATACCTACCGACAAGTATGTCTCTGAAATCTCTTTATTAAGATTATAAAGAAGTTATCAAAAATGTCTTTTTTATGTTGGTTATAATTACTAAAAAAAATTGGTTAAATTAAAGAGAGAGGTATTTTAAACAATTTCTTATTTTTAATTATGTAGTACAAAAATACTTTTTAAAATAAGAATGCTAATAGGAATCACACCCTGATATACTAGGTTATTTAATATAAAAATCCAAAATGTATATTTTTAGAACTACCAATTTAAACAGCATAAAAATAAATAATAATGTATTTTTTTCCTCTATTTTATTTTTAAGGACCATTTTTTGTAACTTTATTAAAATTATTCAATAAAGGATAACATAAACAAGTTTAGTCAACGGTAAAATGCATAAAAAAATATTTGACATCCAATTTTTTTGCAGAAAGCAATTCCAATGAAAACAATATATTAATCATTTTCGGACTATTTAAATAGGTAGTTTTTAAAAAATTTATTTTTAATTTTTGGTTAATTTAGTATTGTCCTGTATATTATAAGGCATTATATTTAATATTAATTGTTTTTACTCTTAAAAATAAATTATTTTAAACTATATTTATTTACTTTTTAACGTTAGATTTTTCTAAAATTTCTAAGTGACATATACTGGAGATTTATGAATGCTTTTATGCATGCTTTTAAATACAGGAGTTTTAAAATTATGTATTTGTTTTATTAACAATATTTTTTACCATTTTGTATTACCCTGTAAATAATATGTACATTTTTATAAGCTTTTGTCATTTTGTATAAAACAAAAATAATTATAGAGAATAACTCTTTTTCAAAATCTTAAAAATTTAAAAGTTGACAGGCATACTTTAGATTATTTAAAAACACACTGTATTTAAAAGAGTTTATTAAATTTTATATTTAAGTTTAAAATTAATTCATAAAATTGTTTGTCACCAACTTTCAAAAGTTGCAGTATACATATTGTTTTTTTTTCAGAACGTCTAGTCAACTCTGGTAGCATACCCGATGACGCTAAAGCTATAAGTCTAAATAAAACTATTATTGACATAAGTCCGTCTAATGTGGATCCTAAAAATGATGTGTCATCTGCGGTACCGCCACCACCACCGCCTTTAGCACCACCCCCTCCCCTCCTGGTCTTGGTGCACCGCCACCTCCTTGTGCACCAATGGCGCCTCCGGTTGAACCTTTGAAAGTATGTAAAGTAACTTCAATATAATTTTTTAACGCTGAATAATAAAAAAACGCTCATACTGAGTGTCCCACTGGAAAATGCTGCGATCGATTTCTTTAAAAGTAGACTTTGTAAATTTTTGTAAATTTGGTAACATTATAAAGTCGGTGAGGGACATACAACCAAAATATTCTGACAGTTCTACCACTTTTGGTTGTACCAAAAAGTTTATGTCAACTTTCTTATTTTAAATGAAACTCCTATATATTATTTATTTTTAGATTCTGCTTAAAATTCTAAACATAATTTATGTATAGTGTTCTATACCTAGGTCTAATCGTTTTTGACTTATTTTTAAATTTTATGTTAAAAATGACGTTTGCAAGCCATTACATGACTGTCAATTTTTTACAAACAAAAGACCTTAGTATATTAATATTTTTACAAATAGTAACATACAGAGTATAATAATTAATTGTAAAAATGTCAATACTGTCTACTTTTGTAGTTGAGTTATGTCTCTACGAGGAACCCAATCCTAACTCATATTAAAGGCTTTTATAGAGGAAAATTGACTGGTTTTGTAATGGCTTGCAAACTTCATTTTTAAAAGAAAATTTAAAATAAGTCCAAAACGGTTAGATCCAAATGTAGAACACTATACATGAATGATGTTCAGAATTTCTTGCAGAATCTATAAAATTAATAATATATAGAGTGTTTCATTTAAAATTAAGAAAGTTGACATTGACTTTGTTATATCCGAAAATGGTAGAACCGTCAAAATATTTTTATTGTATGTTCCCCACTGACTTTATAATGTTACCAAATTTCAAAATTTTCAAAGCCCACTTTTCGAGAAATCGATCGCAGCAATTCCGGTGAGACACCCTGTATAAACAGATGTTATTTATATGGGTACACGCCAAGACAGATTAAAAACCAAAAGATCAAAAATGTATTTGTGTACCCAAATAAATATTTTTTTAATAAATCTGCCAAACCAATACAGAACATATCTTTAACCCTGTATAAACCTTAAATAAAAAAAGCATTAACGTTGCATTTTTATGGTTTTAGCTAATTTACTGTTCATTTGATATATTTGACGATAAATATATTTAAATATTTTTTTAAGGTTGAAATAGTAAAAAGAATATTCCTCAACCATCAAATCCACTAAAATCATTTAACTGGTCCAAAATTCCAGACGCTAAGCTTACAGGAACCATCTGGAATGAACTTGATGATTCTAAATTGTACAATACAATGGAATTGGACTGTATTGATAAGCTATTTTGTGCTTATCAGAAGAATGGAGTAGCTGTAAGTAATGTTAATATTTATTTATTTTTTAATTTTAATACGTACGAAAAAAGTCATGAAGTAACCAACTCAATATTACGACAGTTAACTTTTGTTAAAGTCTAGTTGACACAGATGTTTTTGATATATAATTTGTATTTTGAACATAAAATTATTGTGCCTTTTAGTCATTCTTCTTTTGCAAATGCTACTAAAGTAATATTGATTTTTTTTTGTAATATATGTTATGGTAGACGTCAGTTTGGTATCTATATAATTTTTTTTATTATTATCTATCCTATTTTTTTAGAATGAAGGTTCAGTAGAAGATCTTCGCCAACTAGGCAAAAACAAAACCAAAGTACTTTCAGTAATAGATAGTAGAAGGGCCCAAAATTGCACAATCTTACTCTCCAAACTAAAAATGTCAGATGAAGAGATTACCAAGGCTATTCTTAGTATGGACAGTAAAGAAAATTTACCTATTGATATGGTAGAACAGCTGCTGAAGTTCACGCCTAGTCCTGAAGAATGCGCTCTGCTGGAAGAACACAGTGATGAAATTGATTCTTTAGCCAGAGCTGATAGATTTTTGTATGAAATATCCAAGTAAGTATTTAATAGGCTTTACTTATTTAACTATGTACCTAAATTTATAAATGATTGTTAAAAATGTATAAGCACTCTTTACTTTTAATTAAAACAGTAAAAAGAAAAATTACTAAATTGCAACGTGGTTAAATAAATCTTAAACACGAACCACGTAAACAACAATTAAAAAACTGCAATAATTCCAGTAATTGTAAGAAAATACAGATTATAGTAATTAAAGATCGTTAATAAACCGAAAAACTTTAAGTAAAGACATCATTTAGGCATTTTTAAAGCTGTGTGCACAATACTTAGCACGTTTGCTAACAATGTAACAAAAACACCATAAAATCGTGTTTTTCTTTTTAAAGAAAATAACTCCATAGTTTGATATGTTTGATATTTTTTTACAGGGTACCTCATTATGAACAAAGGCTACGCAGTCTACACTACAAAAACGGTTCCAAGTTACTTTGAATGAAATCCTTCCAAGGATAACTAGCGTAATGGAAGCATCCAGAGAAGTATCAAGATCCAGGAGATTAAGAAGGTTACTGGAAATAATCTTGGCACTTGGAAACTACATGAATAGGGGAGCTAGAGGCAACGCCTCAGGCTTTAGGTTAGCTTCGTTAAATAGGTTGGCAGATACCAAAAGCAGCTCGAGTAAAGGAACGACGTTGCTACATTATTTGGTACAAATTTTGGAAAGAAGGTTTGTAGTGCAAGAAATCATTACCTAAGTTGTAAATTAACCTAGTAATATTCTTATTTTAGTTTAAAGATATCCTTCGGCTCGACGAAGACCTTCCTCATGTTCGGGAAGCAGCCAAGGTGTCCTTAGGAGAACTTAGCAAAGATATGGCTCAACTCAGGGCCGGTCTTAAAGATGTAGCAAGGGAAATAGAATTTCATAGAACCCAAAGTCCTTTAGCAAACGATAAATTTGTGCCCGTTATGAGAGAGTTCCAAGCAACTGCCACATGTAGACTTGCAGAAGTGGAGGATCAGTATCAAGATATGAAGGTACTTATAGGTTTTTGAAACCAAAATTATACCCTTCGATGGCAAGTTTGTTTAGGCAACTTATAGTTTAGTGTACATCTAATATCATCTATTTGATTTTAGACACGATTCGAGAGGGCAGTAAGATTGTTTGGTGAAGAATCAAATAACGCTCAACCTGATGAATTCTTCGGTGTATTTGATACATTTTTGACAGCTTTTATGGAAGCCAGACAAGATAACGAAAACATGAGAAGAAGGCAGGAAGAAGAAGAGAAACGAGCTAAACAGGAAGAGAAACTTAAACAATTAACTTTGGAAAGAAAACATAGTCGAGGTAAGATTGATAAAACAAAACATAGTTTTGGTATAAACGAAGGTGTATATTTTTGATAAAGATAAGAGTGTTCTTATTTGCAGCTTAAATGTAATGTAATATAAAATTATGGTTCTCTAAAACACAAGAAACATATTACGTCATACACCACTTACTAGTTTATAGGATTTTGTTTTGCCTTATGATCATGAGTGTTTTTGTTTTAGAAGGCATTCTATCCGCAATTAATAAAAATATAAACCTTAAAAACGGTGAAAATCCGAAAGCTGGAGAATTTGATGATTTAATTTCCGCACTGAGAACAGGAGACGTGTTCGGAGAAGATGTGGCAAAATTCAAAAGAAGTCGGAAAAGCAGAGTTCATCCTGGAAACTCTCCTCCAAGAAGAAATAGTGCTAATAGAGAGGACAGCAGGGAGCGAGTAGTTATAAATGTTACCACAGGTAGAATCCAGTAAGACGTTTTGAATATTATAACAATAGTTGATGCTATAAAATCAAATTAAATTTTATTTCATGTGTGCATGGTATTAAGGGGTATTCTAGTCTAGAAATTTGTAACATTGTAAAAATTTGTTTCTTTATAATTCGATAGATTAGGTTTTTTAAATATCTCCCTAAAAGGATATTTCAAAATTTAAATTATTTTTAAAATTATAGCCGTTTAAGTGGCATGGCACTAGACCGGTTTGGAAGGACGACTCTAACAATAGGCGATTGAAGGGCGGGCTACCCGTATGAATAACTCTCTCTTCTTCTTTTCATAACACTTTTAGTATACTTTATCATGTTTAGTCTACTACATCATGCATAAAGATGAGAGTGCTGATTAAGAGAACGTATGGTATATGTATCATCAGGCTATCAGATACGCCGCTCCGCCTAAAACTAAACGTAAAACTCTAAAATCGTTTTTCTCGAAACTACTTTTTCGATACGGTTGCCACGATATCTCTAAGTTATAACTAACCGATTTACTTTAAATTTGACAAAAATATTCTTTAAATATCTACCTTTCGCGTGAACAAACATAAACTTACAATTTTAAAACTGTTTTTTTTTTAATTCATGAAAGCTTAGAAACTGGTAAAAAAATCGACCTTTATTTTTAAGAAGCCGCCAAGTTTTGGTGGTTCACGCTATAACGATATTCGTATTATTCTAGAATTTGTTATTTTTTAATTTTTTAAATCACCTGACGCGACGGTAAAAAGTATGGCGACGAGGACATGGCGTTTTTTTCTCCCTCCACTTTAAAAACGCATAACTTCATAAATATATATTTATTTAACAAACAATGCTCGATATTCGGGTCGTTAGACTAGAATACCACCTTAAAAGAAGTTATAAAAATCGAAATTTGAAGTAAAATTACCATTTTAAATTAATTTTTATGAAACTGTTTTTTTTTTCAACATAACCATATTATAATAAAAGAAATATTAGGATTCGTTTTATAAAATTGCCAAAAGCCATGCAATTAAAATATACAAAACGTAAACTTATTTCATTCACCTAGGGCTTTTATTGTTTAAATTATGAGATTAGTACAACTGTCTTTGTTGGTACAACATAGGTTAATCTAAACTCATTGTAGGTTATTTATTTTTATTACACAGGGTGTCTTGAAAATTAGGCGAAAAGTTCCTTTAAACTTAAACTAAAACTCTTTTTAAAGGCCTTTATCCGAAAATTACACATTTTTACAAATACCATTTTTTGTAATTTAAGATGAATCTCAAAATTTTAACTTAACTTAAGGGTCTAAGCTAGTATAAGTAGAAGTTAAATATGAACATATACCTATTATAACATCTTTAGGATTTTATTTTTGAGGACTTTTGGTACTTTTTAGGTGTTATATGGAAAAGAAAACTTTTTAGGTGTTATATGTAAAGAACAATTTGTATTATTTTTGTATGTAAATATATCTTTAAATATTTTAAAGCATTTTTAGGACGCCCTGTGTACCAAAGGAAAGGAGTTAAAGGCATCTTTTTCAATATTTATTTTAAAAAAACTAAGGTCTGCAAATGCACAGTATTTATTTATGATGTGTAAATCAGAAGAAAAATCGCGTCAAAAAAAAAAATAAAAAAATAATTAATAATTTTATTTGTTATTTTAATTTACCATTTAATGAAACATTTTTCACACCTTAATAGTTAAGGTTAATATTAAAATATCAAATTTAGGAAAAAGCTGTATTTTTTTACAGAGATGCCTTATACATTCTTAACCTATACACATAAACTTTCAAAAATATTGCTAGGGACAAACAATGATTAATAATAAAATAGAAAGGTGGATAAATATTTTGCGTTAACGAGATTAGCAAAAAGTTAAAATTTAATCAAATAACGCAAATTATGACGACAAATAATAAATAGTAAACTATTTTTTGTGTTAGAAATATTTTATAATAGTTTTAACACAGCTTGGTAAAATAACCCGGCTATTTTTTTTGTTTTTATAAATAAATAATTTAAAAATAAACCAATAAACAAGTCATGACAATATTGATTGGTATAGTCTGCTTTTAGTCGTGAGTTTATTTTTACGTGATTAGAATTGAGGGTCCTAGTTGCAAAGTGTACCTTCTCCAAAATTAGATTTTATTACATATCTAAAATGTTATACAATGAATTTATACGTAAATTTAATTCATTCTTTTAAGTTTGATCACCCTGTCATGGATGTAGTCATGGCCTAAAAAGTGACCTATTTAAATTCAGCACAGAAAAATTAATTTTTTAGGACTTTTATTTCACCGTTGTATTAAAAAGTCTAAATGGAGATTGTTCACTTTGAAGCTAGGCCCCTTAATTACAGTTAGGGCTTATAGTAATTATAGCATATTAATTCTAAAACAAGAATAGGGTTAGTACCATATTTTTTAATAATTATTATTATTTGTACCTGGAATTCCTTTGTTTAATTTAAATTAAAACGTTATCTCCCTAACTTAAAACATTTAACTAATACCCCTGGGCCAGTAATGAAATATACTTGATGATAATAAAACTTTTAAAACCTTTTAAGGGAAGTTTCCTTTTGAAGAGCCTTTCACGAATATTTATACGCCATATATCGCGTTAACTCGGCCTGTCAATGTCAAATGTTTCGGGTTTCGAACTGGACGAACGCGTTACTTTTTGTCGGACAAGTTTATCACAATGTTTAACATGCAATTTTTAAACATTGTGCCGAAAATCGTTAATGTTACAGTCACGAAACCATAAGGCTCCACATATTTTAGTTACGGATTGGGCGGGTTTCGTAACTGTAACCCTTACGATTTTTGGCACAATGTTTAACAATTGCATGAAAAACATTGTGGTAAACTTGTCCGAAAAAGAAGTGACGCGTTTGTCCGGTCCGACACTCGAAACATTTGACACTGACAGGCTGGGTTAACGCGCCGCTTCCATATATGGTAGTATAAATATTCGTGGTAAACTTGTCATAAGGAACGCCTACCAAAATTATTTTTAAAATGTTATTATTATGAAGTGAATTTTATTACTGGCCCGGGGACTATTAGTTGTTTTTTTCATTTTCGGTTATTATTTGTCCTTAGCAATAATTCTATAAGTTTATGCGTATGGGTTAAGAATCACTCTAGATATATCCAAGTTTTAATATGTATGTAAGATTTTTTGTGTGATTATTAATTTTAGTTACAACATTTGTATTATATTTTTTTAATATACGGACCAATATTTAAAATTAATATATTTTCTTGTATTATTTAATATCATATGTAATTAATTATAAGCTTTTCGCATATTTGTTTATATCTCGCAATAAAGTTCAAAAGGTAAACACCAAGTTTCTTATGACTTTTGCAACAATTTTTAATCATAATGGGATGTTTTTAATGAATGTTTTATACTAAATAACATAGAATGTAATACAATTTATAAGAATTTCATACAGGAATTATAATATGATAATTATGCCTGATTATGGTAGAGATTCATGTCTTAGAATTTTTTATTTAGTGACAGTAAATGTCACCTTATTTGACAGCCACTTTTTAGTGAAAAATAAAATATTGTTAATTTATTAAAATATGTTGTTTTTTTTTAACTTACTACTCCGTATCAGTACAAACTGTTAAGCGGTCATTGAAAGTGCTAAATTTAACAGTGATATCATCAGTGTCGGACTGGGCCACCGGGCGACCGGGCAATTGCCCGATGGGCCAACGCATTGGGGCTCACTTCCGGAGGTAAAGCGAAGAAAAAATCTAAAATAATCAAAATAAGATGAGGAATTTTTTTATATAATATCAGTATATTAATACAATATCTGCAATATGCCATAAAACAATTTAATTATTATAGGAATTAAAAAAAAAGGACAAAATTATTTATTCTTCTCCCCTATTTTTTTTTTTAACAAAATGGTTATTTCTTCCTCTATTTATATTTTTACGAGGGATAAACCACTGATGAATCGTTGTATACAAGCAGATGGAATTAGATGGAATTATGTCGAAATATGTAGAATTGTGTGGAATCGGGGAAAGTAAAATGGAGAATTGTTGGGGAATTGTGTTAAATTGTGTCTAATTATATGTAATTGTAATTCTTTATTTCTCCTCGTTTCTTGCATTTCTTTAAGGTAAAAGTCTGTTTTTGCAATGACAAGAACTTAAAAAAGGCGAAAATGAGCCACTTTATATTATCAAATTCTATTTTTTTTTTTGTTAGCAAAGTATAACTTACAAAAGAAAAGAATCTAGAAGTTTCTATTTTTCTAATTATGTAGCTATAATAGCAATAAGAATAAGGTAAAAGCCTTTTACATAATAAGACAGGGACACACACTTCACGCCACTGGGGTCCATCAAGGTGGCTTTTTTAACACACATTGAAGACTACTAAATAAAGAAAATTTATAAAATGAAAGTAGAAGTGTCATGAAATTGTGATGGTATTTTGTGGAATCGTGGTGTATATGTCGCAGGCAAATAGTTATTTTAGGCAAATGGCTTCCGCCTAGGCAAATGCCTTCTGCCTTTGATTGGTTTGAAGCGCTATAAACGGTCATGCAAATCTTTGTTTTTAATTTGCCTAAGAAATAATAAAAAAATTACTAACTAGAACTAACCATGACACCCAAATGTAAAAGTTTTGCATGACCGTCTGGTTATGCCAATATTTTCACTTCCATTTACCTAAAAATTGCTTAGGCAAATAGAATCAAATGCTATTTAACTAGGCAAATCATATTTGAAAATGAAAATACACAATTTGCCCAGGCAGAAGGCATTTGCCTTGACAGAAGCCATTTGCCTAAGCCTAAAATAACCATTTGCCTGCGATATATGCATTTTCGTCAGTGGTTTACCCCTCCTATTTTTATACTGGGAGAGCCAGCTTATATGTTTTCTTTTTTTTTTATTTGGAACAATTTTAAAATTTATGTAAAAAGAAAATATATAAAAAAAATAGAATTACGCTTTATTGTTTAAAGAATGGTACCTACATAAATCATTTTTGTACACAAATTGACTTATTTAACTATAGCTACAATTATTCTTGTTTTTCTAATTTTTTTACAAATTCATTTTGGATCTGGTAAGTTAAATGTTATTTATAATTATTTTAACAATTAAAGCAGACCTTTATTAGTTTTTTTTCAATAAAATACAGTTATCATTATACAAAAACATTAATAATCTTGCATGAAAAGTTTTCCTACTCTATACTATTAAAGCCCAGAAAATTGGGTTAAAAAATATAAAAATTAAAATATTTTATTTGTTTATAAAAATGTATACTTTTTAATTTTAAAAATACGTTAACACATCTTCTAAAGAAAAATAGCCCATCAAATCTGATTTTTTTAAATGCTCATATTTCAATTATACAGGGCGATTAAATATTTTTTTCAAAAGCTTTTAATCACCCTGTAGGATGTTTTGTTAACAGCAAATAATAAGGGTTACTCCAAAGTCATATTTCTGAGGAGTGTATTTAAATATTTAAAAACTGTAGAGATCATGGGGGCCATTATGAACTTCTGCCCGGTGGCCAAATGGTCCCCAGTCCGAACTGGATATCATTGTGTGGTCAAAGTTTTCTTTTTAAAAAATATTTGATTTATCTTTTCCAGTAAAATAAGCGTGTCTAATTTTACAATGATTTTACTTTGTTAAGTGGTTATATACCGTTAGAAGGTCGAAAAAAAGCGAATGTCCCGGATTTTTTTACTAAAAACTTTTATATTTACATATATATATATATATATATATATATATATATATATATATATATATATATATATATATATATATATATATATATATATATATATATACATATTAAGGTGATTAACTGTATTTTCGACTTAGTATTAGTAAAAGTATTTATTTGAAAAGGAGCTACAGCTGATTTCCGGGAGCTCCTCTCACAAAAGAGGTTTTGCGGTGCCTACCATATCTCTGAACCAGATCCTCTAAAAGTCTAAAATTAAAAAACAAAATAGATTTCGGTAAAGTAAAGTTTATCTTCGAGTCATGTTGGTCACCGACTTTGAAAACACCATTTTGAGAAAAACGCGTTTAAAGTTTGAAAAGCACTTAAAAGCAATCTGAAACACCTTTTAAATTTGCGTGTAACTTTGACAATATTAACCGGAACGATAAAAAAATTTCTGTGTGTATTCCTAAATATATGTACATTTAGAAAAAAAAATTAAAAAAACGATTTTTTGAAAATTTTAACAAAGTAAAAGGAATACAGTAATTGTTGTTTAACTAACCAAATTTTTAAACGGTGGAATTGGTTTTAATAAAATTTAAGCGCCAACGTAGTATTTACTAAAAATGTGGAGTCATATTTTAGCAACTAGTAAAAAAATGTTTTTTAACATCCTACTCAATTTTATCCTCCCAATTTATTGCGATCTTAGGAATTGGATATTGTAGGTTAATTTAGCTTTAGAAATTAAAGATATTTAATACTAATAATTCCGGTACTTTTTACTAACCCGTAGAATAGACATGCCTATGGAAGCATTCAGCCTAGTAGTGCCATCCAGTGTTTCGGTATCAAACATAGAACAATTATTAACCTCTTAAGAAATAGGTTTCTATAACATATATTTATTATTATTTCTGTATGTTTGTCCCTTAAATAATAGGTGTCATGTTAAGTTTTTTTTTAATTTTGAACTACATTCCAACTCTTTAATTAAAATTCTTATTTTGTTTTTATTTTATTTTATATCATTATAAACAAGTAAAATCTATCTTTCATTCATTAGTGTCTTTTTGGTTGTAAATGTTAAATCAATGTTTTTCGTTGTGCTTCTTTGCTGTTTTTTACTAACATCTTTCTCGAAAATAACGGAATTAAATATTGATACATGTAAGTACATTTTTTTCTTTTTCAAATCCAATTTAATTTATTTAAAAACATAAATCACACATCTTTAAAATGTAAAAGGAATTATTGGAAAATTGTTTATTTAAGGGGAGATATTATGGTATTTAAATTTTTGTTTCTTTTCACATAGTTTTTGGGAACAGTTTAGAATATAGTTTTTAAAATTTAAGATAAATCGTAGCAAAATTAACTACGGATTAAGTATAATATGCAGTTTTAGGGGAAAACAAATGAACATTACAAAAATGTTAAATGCCCATTATCATACTACTTCCTTTTAAACCGGAAGTGCTGAAAAATTTGAACTATTAAGTATGATAACCCTGGTAAGTTTAACACCCTACATATTTTTAAAATTTAAATTCTTTGAGCCATTTTCGATATAAAACCTATAATACATTAAACCATTTTTTTTTTAGTTTTAGCGAAAACGGAATTTCATTAAAATTACCAGGGTTTTCATACTTAGAAGTTCAAATTGTACAGCACAGTATTTTTGTAACGTTCATTTGTTTTCCCATAAAATTGGATATTGTCAAAGACAATTGCAGTTTCACTATAGACACCCAGAACAATGGTAAATTTTTGGTGATTAGCTTGGACGCTTGCTTCGTGGAATTTATAAAGCGGGTATCCATCGAGTACACGTAAACAGTACAGGGTGTCCCATTTTGGTTGTCCCTTATGGGAAACTTGGAAACCATAAGAGATATTAAAAATCTGATACCCCATCCTCGAGCTCTTTTTGGAGAAAACATTTATGGTAAAAACAGATCATCGCTATCGCGAAGCGTTTCAGAGATACAGGGTGATTCTCGATTTTTTCACTTTTGAAAAGGCCCTGTAGCTTTGTTGTTATTACAGATACGAGAAAACTAATTGCACATTATAAAGACACTTTTTTCCGTAGAATCCAGTGGCGTAGTCAAAAATTTTTTTGAGCTGTCATTTTTGACATATGACCCAAACATGTGTTTTTATTAGGGACACCCTATAAATGATTAGGCAATTAAATTGCTTGTTTTTCTGATTAAAATAATATATCATAGTAGGTGGTTTAATAAATTTTTACGTCAAATATTGGAAAAATTATGATTTTAAAGACGCATTTTTTATTTTAAAATTTAAAATTTCCTACCACTTTATTTATAAATATATAAGTATGAAATTTTGGTAAATAATATATATGATGTAGAAGATTATTAATATGCATAATAAAATGATACACGGTGTCTCAAAAAATTAAAATAATTTTTTTATTTTAAAATTTAAAAATTTCCTACAATTGTATTTATGAAAATAAAGGGATGAAATTTTGGTATTTGATAAATGTACTGGTGAGAAATATTATTATACATAAAAAAATGATACAGTGTGTCCCAAAAAATTAAAAATAATTATTTTTATGTTTAAATTTAAAAATTCATAGCGTCCTTATTTATGAATTTGAAGCAAAAAATTTTGGTACTGTATTAGTATGATAATGTTGTATAAAAAATAAAAATCAAAGTTTTACAAGGTGTGTCAAAAATTTGTCGATTTTTTTTTTTTGGACTTTAAATTTTTTTTGTTTTGTTTTTTTGCTCTATTGGTAATGTTGACATGGAGAATTCATAAAAAAAAATAAAAAAATCAAAAATTAAAAAAAACTTGATAAATTTTTAAGTTTAATTAATATAACTTGTTTATTATTGTTGTTGTAAACTAATTTTTGTTTTTTTCATACGGAAATGTCTTCTGAGCTAAGGGATGACAGATTCCTTTTAAAACAAAAATATAAAACAATTTAAAAAACAGATAGAAGCCTTAATGCGTCTTTAAAATCATAATTTTTCCAATATTTGATTTAAAAAAATTATTAAACCACCTACTATGATATATTATTTTAATCAGAAAAAAACAAGCAATTTAATTACCTAATCATTTATAGGGTGTCCCTAATAAAAAAAAACATGTTTAGGTCATATCTCAAAAATGACAGCTCAAAAAAATTTTTGGCTACGCCACTGGATTCTACCGAAAAAAGTGTCTGTATAATGTGCAATTAGTTTTCTCGTATCTGTAATAACAACAAAGCTACAGGACCTTTTCAAAAAGTGAAAAAATCGAGAATCACCCTGTATCTCTGAAACGCTTCGCGATAGCGATGATCTGTTTTTACCATAAATGTTTTCTCCAAAAAGAGCTCGAGGATGGGGTATCAGATTTTTAATATCTCTTATGGTTTCCAAGTTTCCCATAAGGGACAACCAAAATGGGACACCCTGTACAAATAATTTGTCGCTTCATAAATTCAGCCAAGCCAGCGTCCAAACTGATGACAAAAATTTAACATTGTTCTGAGAGTCTATAGTGAAACTACAATTGTCTGTGATATTGTGCTGTCGTTTGGACATTTTCAAACGCCATTTTCTCCGAAACCAAAAGAGTAAATTTATGGAAATATTTAAAGTTTTATATCAGGAATAACCTGTAAAATTCAAATTCAAAAAATATATAGGGTGTTTCATTTAAAATATTGAAATATATATAACTTCCGGTTAAACTGGAAGTAATACACAGATGCTATTATATCTAAAATTGGCATCCGGTGATACAATATAATAATATTTTTTAAATTAAAATATAAATGATGTAGTGTGTAATATAACTGCGGCCTTAGTCTATCAAGTTATGCAAAAACTAAGAGTGGTTGGCTTTAATATGTGTAATTAGTATTTTTTAATAAATTATGGTGTTTAGATCGTATTTGATCTAAATTTTACTGAGAGCTTCAAAGAAATGCCAAAAATAAAATATGTTCTAACAGACAGTTTAAACTTTAAAAAATTTAAAATAAATCTTTGTCGGACAACCAGTATCTTGGAAAACTAGTCACTTGAATAACTAAGGTAAGTTGTTAATATTTTTACAATAAACTATGGTGTTTTGGAAGAAGGCATTTAATCTTATTTTACTGTATGCATAAGAAAACAAATATAAACTACGTTCTATCGGACAGTTTAAAGTTTTTAAAAGTTTTTAAAATGTCCGTCGGACACTGACACAAATCAGTGATTGACAAGCCAGTTAGCTCTGTTGGTAGTGAACCTGATTTTTGATCCTGGTTGTTTTGGGTGCGAATTTTGTGTACATGAGACGTATCTAATGTGGGTTTTTTCTAGTTTTTTTGTTGAAACTATTTAAGGTGCTTTTCTTTTGCAGATTTCAATTAAGAAATTTATGACCTGTTATTAAAAAAATTATAAATATTGCAAAAATAATAAATAAAAATATAAACAATTTTTAAACTGGGACAAAAAAGTTGATTGACCCATTTACACTTGAGACGAAGAAGTTTCTGTTTATTATTAGATTGTAAGTAGGGACAAATTAAAAATTTAACGTTGCCGAGCAAAAGTAAAACAAAAAACATTAAAGATTAAAAACACTAACTTTACTATTCTAGTAGCTACGTTTGACCTCGTACCATCGATGACATGGCGATAGACCGCCTGCTTTCCACGTATACTTGGTTAAAACGTCTTAACTATTAAATTGTATGTTTTTATTTTAGAACTTATATTGACATAATAATATATTAAGGTCTCTGTCTTATGTGGCTTAGTTAAAAAGTACAAAAAAAGTAAGGCTGGTCTTCACATACATAAAAAAATATTACAAAATAATATTAACAACAGTAGACTACATAACGTCTTTTTAATAAAAACTTAAATATCTCAGCTTTACCAATTTGTTAGTTAGGACGTTTTAACCTAGAAGGGCAGTATAGGTAAAAATTATACATTTTAAATTTCCAAAGCAACGAGTTAAAAATGTGAATTAAATGAAAGTGAAAAAATTAAAACTAATCACAAAAATCGTATAAAATGGTTGGATGGAGTTTTTAACCTTTTAAGTGGTATAAATATTTATATATTAAAAAAAAATGGAATTTCTTTAATAAAAAATGTTTTACCTAAAAATACGTAATCTTATAACCATAACGATTATTATTATTAAATGCGTTAACTCAAGTTCATTGCATAGACAAGACCGTTTGACTTCAATCAAATCAAAAGTACACAAATCGGTCAATGCAGACAGTGTACATAGTCTAAACATACAGACAATACTTTTTTGACAAAAGTTTGTCAAACATAGAAATTAGAATGATATTATTTTTGTTTTTTGCACGTTTTGACGGACCATCAGATTATTAGCCAATTTATTCGACGACAATCCAATTGTTTAACAAAATTGTATCGTGTAAAAGACACTTTAAAAGAATTAACATTTTTAAATTAAATTAAAATGGACCAGTGTCCTCCTTGTAAGAAGTCGATCAAAGCTATTTTCTCTACTACGTGTTCTACTATATTGCATCTTTTATACTAACTGGCTTGGTCACTTAGCTTCCGGATCTGATAAATCGTGCAGCCTGCAGCAAAATTATGTTCCCACGCGTTTTTTTACATATGTATACAGCGTATTAATAAGTTTTGGTACCAAACTGCTCTGGTAGAATCATCATCAAATTGAAGGAAAAAAATCACATCAAGATCCGTAAATGCCTTGTTATCAAAATACAGGATTTTAGGCATGTATAATCTTTTTTTTTGTTAATACCTTAAATATTAGTTACCTTATTTTATTGTTATTTATTGCATTTTATATTGTGAGGTGTTAGTAACATACAGTGTGTCCCAGGATTGGTGTTACAAGAGGACATATAGATCAAAAATTTTTAAACATTCTCTTGGGAAAATTGGTCGCATGGTCCAAAACTAAAAAATACATTTTTTCTTCGATTAATATTATACAGGACGAGTTATAACCAAAAATATAAAAAATGCCCAGGAGTAAAGTACCTTTATTTTCAAAAATAGGACAAAACTGAATAAGTTAAGCTGAATTTATATATTGACGTTTCCGTTACCGACGTCGGTTGGCGTTTCGGTTTCTGCTATGGTATATAAACGTTAAACAAAAACTATAAATTGATAAATGCAAAGTTGTTGTTTCATCTAATAACTGAAAACGTCAAATGGCAAACGGAAACAGGAACGACTATCCATAATAACAAATGTTGTAGAGAATTTAATTTTAAGTCAAAATTTAAAGTTAAAGAATTAAAGTAAAAAAATTGTCACTTTTTTGCATTATGCGTTAACATTTTTAAAAATACTTGGTTTAAGGCAGCGAATTAAAAAATAATATTTAAAATAATTAAATTCTTTTTTAAATTTAGCTCCCTTTTGTCCATTATTTAAGTTGTAACGCGAAATGTAAAAATGACCGACCATTACATTTATTTTACTCTCATACTTTAATTTTAAATTTTATCCTGGAATTTAATTCCCTACAACATTTTCTTATACAATTAGGTTCTGTTTTTAACAACAAAAGTAGTTAGCACCTGGGCATTTTTCATATTTATACTTATAACTCCAATATAATATAATGCCAATTAAAGTAAAATTTTGTTTTTATTAGTTTAAGATCATGCAGCCAGTTTTTTCAAAATTTCGTTATAAAATTGAAACATTTTTGGTCTATTTGTCCTCTTGTAATAACTATCCTGAGACACACTGTATAAGTCTCTTAATTAATAAAATTAAAAATGGGGTGGATTGCTTAAATGTATTGTTCACATTTAAGGACGTTTCCTATGAACACTTTTTCTACGAATATTTTTAAACTTCGAATACATATAGGGTGTCCGCAAATTAATGGTACACAGAAAAACCACAGATTTGTTATGTTAAAATATTAAGATTTAACCAAATATACGTATATCCAAAAGCTAATAATAATCAAGATACAGGGTGTCAAAGTAAAAAAATATATATTGTTTTTTTTGCAATTTGTGATATGTTTTTAATATTTAAGGGAAAGTTGGTATCTAGGGTTTTTGGACATGAGCTATTCAGATCTGATATTAATTTTAATGTGTTAAGTAGGGGAGGCTAGTTACACTGAAGGCTGAAAGCCTAAATACTAACGTACCGTGGGTGTCTTAAGCAGGGTAAGAGGAAGTTTGTTAACACGGGACTTAAAAACTTGAAGATTTGGGGGGAAGGAAAGACCTCCGCTGGCAGCAGGTTCCACAGTCTAGAAACTCTAGGGATAAAAGAACGAACGAAATGGGAAGTTCGGGGCCTGTCCAATTGAACTGTATGGGGATGCATACGCGCGGCACCACGAGTTTCTCTGTTGGGAACTGCAAGAGGAGGGACTATACTGGACAATTCGTCGGAGCAGAAGCCGTAAAAGTATCTATAGAAGAGCGATAGATCTCCCACAGCTCGACGATGAGCAAGAGAAGGAAGTCTTTGAGTAAGTAAAGGATCATTAATAAGACGAACAGCCCTTCTTTGAATGGCATCAAGAATGCTGAGGGTTGTAGGGGATGCCATTCCCCAGACATGAGAACAATATTCCAGAGAGGGTCGAATTTGGGACACATACAAAGTGTATAAATTGGAAGGAGAAAAATACTTTTTGGCTCGGAAAAGAAATCCAAGCTTTTTGAAGCCGCGGTGGCTATAGATACAATGTGTTTATGCCAGTTAAGGTTATTCTCAAATGTGATGCCCACAAGGTTAAATGTGTCCCCGCTCTGCAAAACCTGGCCACTCATAAGCAAAGGATGAGTGTTTGATGATTTTTTCGCGACAAGGAACACGATTGTGTTTTGGATGCATTAAATTGAACGAGATTTTTGGCGCCCCAATCCAATATCAAATTGAGATCCTGTGAAAGAGATATCTGCATCGCTCTGCGTTTGCTTTCCAAGTCGGGTTGAGAGATTGGTTTGGGAACCTGAAAAGTGGAGTGAAGGGTACTATCGTCAGCATAACTATGAATGGGATTGGTTGTGGAAGAAAGAAGGTCGTTGATGTGAAGAAGAAACAAAGTTGGTGCTAGTACTGAACCCTGAGGCACTCCAGCATTAATTTCGTGAAAGCTTGAAGAGTGGCCATCAGCAATGACTGATATACGTCGATTAGAAAGATAACTGGAGAGCCAAGAGCAGAGTTTAGTTGGAAGACCGTAGGAGGAAGTTTATTAAGAAGTGCGTCATCAAACCTGGCCACTCATAAGCAAAGGATGGGTGTTTGATGATTTTTTCGCGACAAGGAACACGATTGTGTCTTTGGATGCATTAAATTGAACGAGATTTTTGGCGCTCCAATCCAATATCAAATTGAGATCCTGTGAAAGAGATATCTGCATCGCCCTGCGTTTGCTTTCCAAGTCGGGTTGAGAGATTGGTTTGGGAACCTGAAAAGTGGAGTGAAGGGTACTATCGTCAGCATAACTATGAATGGGATTGGTTGTGGAAGAAAGAAGGTCGTTGATGTGAAGAAGAAACAACGTTGGTGCTAGTACTGAACCCTGTGGCACTCCAGCATTAATTTCGTGAAAGCTTGAAGAGTGGCCATCAACAATGACTGATATACGTCGATTAGAAAGATAACTGGAGAGCCAAGAGCAGAGTTTAGTTGGAAGACCGTAGGAGGGAAGTTTATTAAGAAGTGCCTCATGCCAGACTTGGTCGAAAGCTTTAGATATATCAAGAGCAACGATCTGGGACTCACCTAGAAACTCAAGAGACTTGTTCCAGTTGTGTGAAACGAAGGAAAGAAGATCTGCTGTAGATCTCTTGTGACGAAATCCGTATTGCCTGTCATGTAAAATTTTATGTTTTTCTAAGTACCTAAGAATTTGCGAGTTAATGGATTTCTCCATTACTTTACAAAGCATTGAGAGAAGTGAAATGGGTCTATAGTTGGATGGAAGAGATTTAGATCCTTTCTTGGGAATAGGCTGGACACGTGCAGCTCTCCAGCTGTCTGGAAATATACCCGTGTCATAAGAAATTCGAAAGAGCCTGGTTAAAATAGGTGCAAGTTCAGGAGCACATTTTTTTAAAACGATTGCTGGTATTCCATCTAGCCCAGACGATTTCTTGGTGTTAAGAGAAGAAAGGATACGCTTAATGTGTTTAACCTTAAAAATAATATTGGGCATTTTGTGAGGAACTGGGGTAACAGTTGGAATTGGATGATTGACAGGTGGGTGAAGGGTTGAATTGGCAGCAAATTGTTTAGCAAACAGTTCGGCCTTTCCCTTAGATGTAGAAATAATTTCATCTTCCAAAGTTAATGGTGGAAAAGAACTGGTACAGAAATTCCTACTGATGTTTTTGGCAAAGGACCAGAAGGATTTGCTGCCATTTGAGCAAGAAAGTACTTTGTTTTTTATACGGTTATCAAAGGAGTCCTTGGCGTCTGAGATTGTTTGGTGGTAGTGGTTTCTTGCTTCAATGCTGGCCAGTCGGTTTTCTGGACTAGGATCCTGTAGAAACTTCTTGTGAGCCTGAACTTTTAAAATTCTAGCTTTGTCACATGTTTTAGTGAACCAAGGTTTGTGATTAGAGGGTTTGATGGTTTTCTTGGTGTGAGGTACATAGGTTTCAACGCCCAATAGAATTGACTCGGTCAGTTGGTTACAGATTTCGGAAGGATCCTGGGAAGGGAAGCAGATAGTGTCCCAAGGGTACGTGGCGAAAAAGTCCCTAAGGCCATCCCAGTCGGCTGAGTTGTAGTGCCATACGGTGCGTGGTGGCATGGATTCATTTACCTCAGGATGTACAGAGTAAGATACAGTAACCAAGCCATGATCTGAGCGACCTAGAGGGGCAGTAACAGATGCTTCATAAAGTTCAGGGTTAGAAGTAAGAAAAAGATCTAAGGGGTTTGAGCTATAATTTGGCACTCTAGGAAAGTAGGTAGGAGTCATAATAAGGTTGGTAAGAGAATTACTGACTGCGAAGATTTCGGCTGCTCTGCCTTGAGGGTCAGTTTTTGAGGAGCCTAGCCAATCCTTATTATGGACATTGAAATCGCCAAGCACGATTACTTCGGCCATTGGAAACTGGGAAATGATACTGTCGATCTTTGTTGAAAGAAAGTCAAAAAATTCGACATAGGAATTGTCAGATGGAGATCGGTACAAACAACAGATAAATTTAGTAGAAGACCTAAGGGAAAGTTTGAGCCAAAGGACATCGGGCCTACCCGATTCAAGATTAGAAACTCGAGCACAAGCCAGATCGTTGCGAACGTAAGCACACACGCCCCCATGTGGGCGAAAAGACGAAATAAGTTCGTAGCCTGGGAAGAGAAGGTGGTTGGTTGAAGTTTTAGAACTTATTTGTGTCTCCGTTAGAAAGAGTATGTGGGGCTTAGATGACTCAAGGTGATGGTGAACGGAGTTTATATTGGTGTTAAGCCCACATATATTTGCAAAGGAAATTAAACCTTTCGATGAAGGCCCCCGGATGCACCCCTCGCCCGGAGATCCGAATGGAGGGGTATTTTACCTCCGGAATGTTTTACTCCCGGGTGTGCCGCCATCATTTTTACATAATTTTGGGGTGAAAGGAAAAAAAGAAAAGAAAAAAGAAGGAAGAAGGAAAACTGACTCACTTACCCAGAACCCGAAACGTCCGTTAGGACTTCACGGGTCCTTTAAAGGGTGAGTGGGGTGGTACCTCCTCAGGCGAGGAAAGCTCCTCTACCACCTACCAACCA